>VXBJ01000966.1:220821-269494 GCA_013400055.1 Nycticryphes semicollaris
TAGGAACAAATCCATTTCTCCCCAGGATTTGACATTTTAATCATTCAAAGAGGGCCAACTGATAACGAGGGCTGAAATTTTCTCTCCTGCATTTGGTTAGCGCCAAGAAGGAAGAGTATTACAGCAACAGGGAGGGAAGGAGGATCCATACCCTACCTATAGAAGCCAGGCCTAGGAAGTCACAACTTCTGCATGTAAACTTAAGATGGAAAACTATTTGCACCTATAAAAATAATCTATCATGAAGTCCCTCCAACTCTTATTTTTATCAGTCATGTGCTTGCTAAAGAATTTAAATATGGTCTGGATTACCCACATATAGAATTGGAGGTGGGGAGGGAGAAGCAGAAAACCTTGAAGAAAAGAGGCAGTTTCTGCAGTAGTCTCAGAACTGGTGTTTGGATAAATGGCTTCAGCTTCGAAGAGCTACTGGCCATGTTTCAACCTCTCTCCTGCCCACATATCTGAGAACAAAATAAAATGGATCCACTACAGACTTGTGACTGAAACGTAATTATATTCAGCTATGGCAATAGCTGAATTGTTGGTACTGGTTAGAACCAGTGTGTAATCTTTGAGCAAATGTCAGATGCTCACTTATTGAGTAAGGTTATCAGTTTTGAATGGAGGATACACATCTCAGAAATGGGAGGAAAAAAAGAAAGAAAAAAAAAGAAAAATAAATAGTTCTACTCCCCATAAGTATATATGGTTTGTGGGTTTGTTTTTTTTAAATTCACCCATTTGAAAGAAATGGGAGTTAGAAAGGAATACAGTAAAAAACTCTTTACAAATGATCTTTGCAGAGCAGCATGCATTCTAAGCCTGCATGTGAGCAGCCCCAGCTGCTGTCATGTGCCAGAACATTTTTCTGTGATGGAGTGCTTGCATGAGGTTGAGAAGAAATGTTGGTTTAGTCCAATTCAAAGAGCATATGCTACTGAAACAAAATGTCACCCAATCACTGCATTGCTACATTTCATGCACCTTCCCCCCCACCCCCCCAAATCATTACAAATCTTTCAGTTTGTGAAAAAACATTGAGAAATGCTAACCTTTAGGCATTATAAATTAACATCAGCACCGTTTGAGAGATACCCCTCTTTTCAAAGTATTTTTTTAAGTCTAAGAGATAATCCTTGGTAACTTTTAAAAATCTGTTACCAATTGCACAATGAAAACAACCCACTTCTGATTGTGTAAGGTAAAGGCTATCAAGCTGTGACAGAGAGCTGTCTAGAAAGTCCAGGAATGGTACTGTAGTCAGGTTTAAAAAAAAAAAAAAAAAAAAAAAAAAAAAGGAGAAAAAAAAAAAAAAAAGAGAGGAAAAAGAATGCAAAGTACTGAAAACTAGAGGACTTGTTTGACAATAATTTACCACGTATCTTCTAGGTCCTACGCTCCTACTTAAAGAGGAAACAATAATACAGCAGTAAATTTTATCACCACATAGTTTCTCTCTTTTATGGTTAGACTCAGCGCAGAGATACCAGGTGACCTTGACGTCAGATAGATAAGGCGGCTACTGTTTTCCAGTGAGAAGGAAAAATCAGTACATAATTTTTAACATGTAATGATCTCTCGGGAAAACTGGGTGGAGAAATCCAGCATGTTTAAGAGAGTAAATAATAAATCATTGTCTCTTTCAGAACAAATTATATACATTTAGGCATTAAAGATTTGAATGTATATGATTTCAGTAAAACAGGACTGCATAAGAATATAAATTTCTTTGACTTATTTTCTGATATTTGCTATCATCACATACAAACACTTGCAATACAGTTGGAAGGCCTCTAACAATTACCACCACCCAGCTGCAGGCCATGGACCCTGCAGCCTCTTGCAGTTGGCCAAGATCACACACTCTTAGTTCATTGCAATAAATGCAAAACAAGTCATTTACATGCACCTTTGCTTTGCTTTGTAACAGGAAAAAAAATGCACACATGGTCAGTCACTGCATCTCAGCTGGGAGGTGCTTTACCAAGTTCTTCTTTCAGCTATGTGACAACTTCTGAGACCACTTCAATGTTCTCTCTAAGTGCTGGTCCCTTTGCACACTTTGTTGAAAACATGGTACCAAACCCTGTAGTGCCTTGAAGCTCACTTGCACAATCAAATACATTCTATCAAAAAATTTTTAAAAAGTAAGTATTAGCTACTTTTGCCTATAAGAAAAGAATTTGAATGCCTGAACAGAGCTTCAGTTCACCTAGATGGTTGGGGAGGGCTACCCACATCAGCAGGTTAGTGCACAGCTAGCCAATGCCACACTCTTTGGACTATTTGTTTGTGTACCTAGAATCTCAGTCTTAGGCGCTTCCTGAGAAAAATGATTAACAAGTGAATACTCTGAACTCTGCAAGATAAGAATTTGTACCCTAATTTTCTGTCTTAGATCTCTACAATCTGTTATTTTATCAAGCCACACCTTAGAAAAACAAAAACTATCTAAAAATTATGGGGTTTTCAAACATTAATTAGAAAATAACTAGGTTTTCCACTCTCTTCTCTTTTTATGGTTGCCTTCCAATGCTGCCTGATGGGACCTGTCTCATCATAGCTCGAACTGGAATGGCACTCCTTCACATAAGACAAAGAATTTATTTTTTTTTTTTGGTCTGATACCAATTCCACCCAGCGAATTCCTGCCAGTACGTACAGTACAGCAATCACAGGCAGTAACTCTTCTTCCTAAAGGCTGACTACTCCATCAATCCAGAATGCCTGAGGCAGCTTAAAGCTCAAGTCTCTTTCAAACACAGGACCTCCTAGTGTGACAGTTCAGTGTACCACGGTAATGGCAGCAAGCCAGTAAATGTAGCTGCTGGGTTTTTCAAGATTTTTGGCCGCTGTGATTTACAAAGGATGTATTTCTTCTGTTTCATCTACAAACCATAATTACTCTTAATTATTCCCAACGTGTTGCCTATCATACTCTGGTCTTCCTGCTATTTATTTCAATGCTTTCTCCGAAGGCCCATAGGATGAGTGAATCATCCAGAATAATTAAGTAAATCAGTGGTGAAAGCCCCCTTCAGAGGAAACATATCTTTTCCAAAAGTCGCTGCTTTTAGCTGAATTTCATTTACAGTCATAGTACAACAATGATATTATTAAGGAAGTGATTTCTGCAAAAGCAAAAACATTTGGAGCTTCAGACTGGATGAATGATTAAGATTAAAAAACAATTCCTCCTGTGTAACAACCTTGTTAACCCTCTTATACCCACAATTAATAAGTATTTCAGCTTATGTCATGATATTCAGCAGTGCTTATGTGTAATGTATTAGTGGCTTTATGCAAGGATTTCTGAGGTAGTGTTTGTCCTGTCTGATTTTCAGCAACTCAAATAGGCTACATTTTTCAAAAGTGACCTCAAAAAGTTTTGGCACACGAGTTTTTCGGTTTCCATCTTAAGACAATCAAGGCCTAACTCTTAGAAATGCAATTTCATTTGTCACACTGAAATACAGGTTCTGGACACCTCAAAAAAAGAAGGTTTCTTCAGTTATCCATTTTTGTAAATATTGATCTTGTCACTTCTTTTTCATTCAGTAACTATATATGAAAAATGCAAAAGAAACTCTGCACAACCTGGATTTTGATCAATTTGTATTAACAATTGAAGTTTTCAGCTTTTCATCAGCAAAGTAACCCAGAGCCCATATTACTACTAGCTCTACAAATCCCTACTACCTCATTACATCTCTATTCACCTCATGAAAAGTAAAACTACTGCACTTTCCATGTAACAGAATTCAGCAACAAGAAACCCATTATCTGGGTTTTCATGTGCTACAGATTAAAACTACATGCCATGGGCTCCAGGAAACAAAGTTCTTACCGCCTTCCTGTTATAATAGGCAAAAAATCTTCTGATTTGGCTTCAATGACTTTAAACATTACTTTCTGCAAATCTGAAATTCCCACAGCCATGTCTTCTAGCATCCCCGCTTCTTCACCTATATGGAAAGATTACAGAGGTTATTAACAGAGTAGACAAGATCAGTCACTGAATAGGTTATAGTAAAGCAATATGGGGATTATATTTTCCAGTCTGTGCATCTAAAAATCGCAGCTCTAAATCCACATTAAAGTAACCTACATAAAAGCAGGCTGATTTTTAGAACTGCTGACAATTCTCCATGGCCTAAATGATAACTACGAGTATTAAGCACCTCTGAAAAATCAGCCTGCTCTATATGTGCATAGAAGAACCTTGGAAAAGCCATTTTGCCTATTCTGAAAGTGTCTTTAAAGGGTGTCCTGCTGATGGAGGACAAAGGTTTTGAGAATAACAATGATGAGTACTATGCAAAAAGGAAGCAGGCAGCAATCTCTAAGTGTGGATCTGCAATTGCCTGTACATTAAAGGTCTGCTCAAATGCTAAATCTCTCTACTTTGGTCAAAATCTCTAATTTGGGGAAGGATTCCAATATATGTAATTCAAAGCATTTTGAAACATACAGCAGTTTCTCCCTCCAAACTTCCTTTTTAATACCTTTCAAATGATGTAATCAGTAACAAATTAGGAATTAAACAGTTTTCAAGTTATCTTCACATCACCAATACCAACATACTCAGGGCAGAGGCTGATAGAATCAGTTAACTGTTTAAATCTGCTGTTTGGGTTAGCTGTATAGAGCTGCTTATTTCAGGTCAGGCCAAATGCCTATATAAATGGAGACAGTTTTTATTGAAACAAGTTCCGCCATCTGTACTGAGGAAGGAGTCTCCTCTATTTAAGACAATGTAGTTCAGCACTCTGCGTGGAATAATTACCAACTAGTGTTGTCAGAGAAATTAATAATAAAATATCCAAGTAATTTTTGATGCAGAATCCACAACAGTATCAATGACTTCAACTGCGCTAGCATGTGGAAGCCTACTGTCTCCTAAGGATAATATTCGTTGATACAGTAAGCCAATTTACTGGAAATATAACAGAGGTTAAAATAAGAACTTCCTGGGTAAACTTCTTGTCTGGATGCATAAGGAACTTTGTCCAGGAAGAACAATACTTACTATATGTACTAAGGAGTCCTTCATATTGCACAAGCAACCCAACAGTATGAAGCTGTTGTAAAAATCCTTGATCATGTAAACCTGTGTGCAATTTGATTATAAACCCACAGACCAATCCAGCAAGCTATAAAGACAATGAAAAAAATGTGAAATTAACAAATGTATATCTGTAACATAGTTAAAAATGCTATAATTTTTACAATACAAGTAATATCTAAATATTTGAGAAAATAGCATAGATATTTCTGTTTAGTGACTACATATATAATTTCATATAAATATATTACTGAGGCTTTTTTTTTTTGGTGTAAAAAGCAGTGAAATATTCCCTTATTTTACACTAGATAAGATTCATTCATTTTGTGGGATTGTGTGTTATGTACCGTCACATAAGCAAGACCAGAACCTCTGTTGGCAGGCTATAAACACATAAGGCTGTGAATTATGATGGATTTGAAACCAGTTAGGAACCTAACACAACTGAATCTCCATGGTGGTTACACCCTAACTCCTTAATTATGTTAGGAAAAACTTAAGGGAGAAAATCAGCCGAATCATTTAGAGAAAATTCTATCTGGAAAATACGATCCACGGAAGATGAAAAGAAGTTCAGTTATTTACCAAAAGACGACAAGTGTGAGGAGAGACATGCTAATAGTCTTCAAACATATACAAATGGAAAACAAATAATCTGTTCTTATTTCCAAGGTGACCAGGAGAAAAAAAAACACCTTGCTTTAACAGCAGCAAGCAATATTCAAGGCTAGACTTGAGAACTTCACCTACAGGTGAGGATACTGGCATATAATCTAGGAAGATTAATAACAATGCTTTTTTGTGTACAAATTTTTGTGCAATATTTCTTTTTGCAAAAGGGAGATTAGGTAACCTTTTCCAGTCTGTTGCAGACCTACTTCTCTGACTCAATAACACAGTTACTATGGATTTCCATTTACTATTAATTTACCTATTTAGCTTGGAGAAGAGGAGACTGAGGGGTGACCTCATTAATATTTTTAAATATGTAAAGGGTGAGTGTTAGGAGGATGGAGCCAGGTTCTTCTGTGACAGCCAATGATAGGACAAGGGGCAGTGGGTGCAAGCTGGAACATGGGAGGTTCCACTTAAATATGAGAAAAAACTTCTTCACGGTGAGGGTGATGGAACACTGGAATGGGCTGCCCAGAGAGGTTGTGGAGTCTCCTTCTCTGGAGATATTCAAAACCCGCTTGGATGCATTCCTGTGTGACCTGATCTAGGTGTTCCTGCTCTGGCAGGGGGAATGGACTAGATCTTTCAAGGTCCCTTCCAATCCCTGATTTTCTATGTGATTCTGTGTGATTATAAAATATATAAGTGAATGTAATGAAAAATATATGAAAAAGTTGTGTTAAATTGGACAGCAGAAAAAAAACAACAAAAAACCCACAAACACTAGCATGAATAGTATACTTAATTATAGCAACAGTAGGAGATAAGTGACACAAAACAACCTACTGCTTGACTGAAGACAATATCTCTTCTTAGGGTCAGCATCAAACATTGTGGCAAACCACAGGCAAGTTCCTGGAGCAGAACAAATGCCATCGATTGCTTCGCCCTGGTCACCACCTCTCCCATGCAGTCCTTCAGCGTAATCACCAGGGGATAAAGCTGTTCATACCAGTCACCTAGAACAAGACAGATCATCCGTTCCAAAATGAAAAACTTGCTGTGAAAATTCTTCCCAGAACGGAAAAAGGGCTGCAGTGTAGATCATCCTACGCTTAAAAACGACCCTGCACCTCTATCCTAACCCTTGTGGCACAGCAAAAGCCACCAGAGAATATGCTTAAAGGTAGGACTCAAGGTTACCACTGAGGCTGGGGCTAAATCCTTGGCCTGAATCCAGCTATATCCCAAGACCTAACTTCTCTGTACAATTTGTGTTAAAGTGTCATAAATGGAGCATACAGGGATAACATGTGAAAACTCAGCTAGCACAAGGTAAATACAGTGGAGGTGAAGATCTTCTGTTCTTTCTAGCATTAACAACTAGCTACTTTAAACAAATGAAGTACTACCAAAAAAAATCAGGGGACCAGGGAGGGAGAAAGAGCCTATATGTAAGAAAAAGTGGGTGCTAGGAAGCAAAACAAGAAGAAATAGGCATCTGAAAGGATATTATCTTTTTAATGCATAAGCTGGAAAAATACTAACCTTAGGTCAGTTTCCTTTTTCTTTCTAGCTTCTCTCTGTACTGTTCTCTTTAAATATTTAGAGATATTGAACTAATTTCTTTAGCTACTTCGAACAGAGAGATTTAGAACTATTTTGTAATATGTTTTGCTCTGTTAAAATATATGCTAGGAATATCAGAAAAAAACAAGCTAGAGAAATGCTTTAAAAATAAGACTCCTTAATATGTTACAAATGAAGTAAAGTGATAACTAGGAATGGAGGAAAATCAGAACAGCTTACCCAAACTTGCCCAGTTACACAAGCTGTTCCTCAATTTTTCAGGATTTAATAAAATCAGATCTGCATTGTAGTTGCATATGGTTCTGTCCACCCCTCTAAGTTGAGCAAATAATAGCTAAAAAAAAAAATCTCACTGTCCTTCAGAATCTACATCTTAGTTTCATTGTTATAGTTTGAAATGAACGCCAAAACAACACTCCAGAAGACTCCTTGCAAAAATAGAGAGGGTAACCAGCCTAATGTACTCCATCCACTGACTCATATTTTCCATAGATTAGTACAATTAAGAATCAATAATAATTAAAATCTGTTCAATTTGAATTGTAATTAGGTGGAAGACAACAGCACGCTGTTTCAGGTAACATTCTGAGTCAGGCCAATGAAAGAATTGTTAGTACCGAAGTTCTTTAGGCAGTAAGACATAGCTGCCTATTTTAAAGTCAACTATGCTCCAGATAAATACGTAAATGAATAAAACTGTAGCCAAGACGACTGGGAGAGAACTTTGAAAGCCAGGAGAAACTGCAAAATAAACCCCAAAACCCATAAGAAAAGAGGAAATAGAGAGGAGGAGAGAGCAGTCACAGGGAATAATTCGGCTTCTTCTGCAAATAACATCTTTGTGGTTAGATGGCATGTGTTTTAGCAGTCATGCATATTTAAGCGTGAGTTATACAGATTGAAGAACCGTTCCCTGGCAAATGGCAGTTACAAAGTTAGAGCCATTGTGAACAACACAGAACATGTTTATACATGCTATTGACTAAGAGAATACTGATACACTGCGTGCCGAAGTCTGGTATACACATTTTAAAGAGACTGCTGAAAAAAAATGGAGAGCTTGCAGAGGAGAGGTACCAAGATTGAGACTTAAACCTTCTTAAGCTTATGAAAAAGGAGGAGCAGCGGAGCAGCAACTTGCTTCCCTTTCTTCACGAAGAGAAAATAACAGGTACTAGCAGGGATGCTTATTCTAGG
The DNA here is from genome assembly GCA_013400055.1 of Nycticryphes semicollaris. Taxonomy (NCBI): domain Eukaryota; kingdom Metazoa; phylum Chordata; class Aves; order Charadriiformes; family Rostratulidae; genus Nycticryphes; species Nycticryphes semicollaris. The sequence continues at coordinate 229,292 of VXBJ01000966.1, forward strand.
GAATAAAAGTAAAAGAACAATCAAAGGTCAGACGCTGCTGTGAGACAAATTTAGAAATGAGGCAGACAACAAAGTGTGACATACTGGAAGTCAGACTAGACAGACCAGACAAACTAAACTCCCCTTTTGAGCCTTAAATTGTAGTAATTTATTAAATTAATCAATAAATAAATGCCAAGGAAAGCAATTGCAATAAAATAAGATCAAAAGATGTAATGCATATTGAACCAGTGAACAGGACTGCATGTGATAAGAATAGAGTTCATTGTCTGCTGCTAACGAGCTAATAATGAAAAACATCATACCTGGCCACTTTAGACGTCAAGGTACATATAACAGACATCTGTTCCACTTTCATGGGAAAGGAGAACTGGATACAGACATAGCCAAGGATCTTCCAGTACACTGACAGCCAGGGCAGGAGAGAAAAAGCTGAATTTCTAGAACTAGTCACATTTTGTGAACCTGCTATTAGAATTTCGTGTTACGTGGACAGGGCTAAAGAGCTCTACTGACACTTCTGTTTCATAAAAGAGAGGGTCACATACTGGCCACAAGTCACATAACACTTGGATCCATTTCTACTGAGCTGCCATTTAACCAGTCAATCTGCACTGTGCATTTCTGCTTCTTTAATAACATAACTTCGTACTTGTCCTTACTGAACTGCATCCTAATATTTCAGTGCTCCATTTCATCAAGGTCCATTCTAATCCTGCTGCCACAGTGCTTAAAGCCTCTCCCAGCTTTAAGCATCTGCAAATTTTATAACCATCATCCATATTTCATAAGCCAAGTCAGTAATGAAAATATTGAATAATACTGGACCCAGAACCAGTGTAAGTGGATTCTACTTCACACAGCCTTCCAGGCTGGCAGTAAACAATTGATAACTACCTTCTGTTATGATTTTCCAAATTATTTTGCACATACCTTCTGGTGGCTTCAAGATCAAGGATTTTTTGGGAGAGACTACATGTTTGGAATACTAACTAACATAAGTAATTTTTGTCAGTAACAGTTGCATTAAGAAGAACTTCAAAGACTTGAAATTATCAAGGCCATTTTTTCATTAAAGAACATTTATGCTAAATATATTAAAAATTTAGTGTCCAAAAGAAGGCAGAGCTTTTATTACATATGTATTTTGCTTTGCAGAAAACAGTAAAAATTATAAGTTTGTAGGAAATTCCATCCTAATGACTCACAAAAAGATAAATTATTATAGCATATAAATAGAAAGGTACTTGCCAAAAGGCAAGAAGATAAAACTATACTCTCGTGTGATTAAGTTATCCATAACAATCATCTACTCCTTGCTCACACTGAAAATTTTTGTTGACAATTAGTAAGGATATTTAATCCCCAGAAGGTGGAGCTAGTTAGCAAATCTAAGAAAGTAATTGCATTGTTTCTTGAAAACAGTACATTTATGAATGGACTAACACATTCTCATAATTATCCTTACATTTTAAAGCAAGTTTAATGTGTTAAGATAAAAATAAGAGGTGTGTCTCAGACTGAGGTCTTGGAAAATTCAGTTCTAGAAAAAAAAAATCTACGTAGCTGCTCAGTCTTTGGTCTGTTAAAATCACCATATGTTACTTGTTATGCAGGATATCCAGTTGCAAATATTCCATCAGGAACATAAAACAGGGTCACTCATTAATAGTGCACAAAGCTTCAAATATCCATCAGAGGTGCTTATAGGAAATACCACAGCTTTTAAGTTGCTCCTTCAAACTGAGAAGAACTGTGAAACTGAAGTTTATGAACCAAAACCAGTATTGTATTTTGAAACTTACAAATTCACCAGAATTTGGAAAATAAAATTTTCTTATATGCAAGAGATAAATATGGAATATTAATAAAATTAATAAAGAAATCCTATTTGTAAAGGGAGCTTTAAAATCCTGGTCTAAATTAAGGTTTAGATTAACCTGATCTAACTTGTCACAAAATTGTCGATATGTGAGGACACTGCTTGGTTACAAGCTACTGCTTACATGTCTAAAAGAGTTTGGAGAGAGGAGCAAGACGCCTTACAACTCCGCCTTCCTGAAAAAAACCTGGCAGTCAGCTCAGAATCAGTTGTTGCTATACAGGAGATGCAGTGGGGCAACCACGGCTCAGGACCACTAGTCCTACAGAGACAGATGATAGCTTTGCAGAGTCACTTCAAGGACTTGCAAAAAATTTCTTTTAAGTTACAATTGCAAGATTTGCATCCTCAACACAGAGGGAAATCTTTTGAAAAAGACTGAAGAATTGACTGAGTAAACATCTCAAAAAAAAAAAAAAAAGACATCAGGAGCAAGAACAGAAAGAACAAGGAGACTACAAAATGAACGTCAGGCAGCTAAAATGACAAGGGCAGCCTGCCCTGTTTGGAATATTTAGCATCCAAACAAAAGAGTCAAAGCCTACTAATAAAGCAAGGAAGCTCAATTCAAAAATTGTGCTAGTAAGCAGTTGGAAGGGAGACTAAAGCAAGGAATAAAAGCCAAACACATTAAAACGGAAAAATGGAAGCATGAAATTAAAAGAAGAAGTATCACCACTATGCACTTAGTGCAAGATTAACACAAGAGCAAGTGCAGCAGTACTTACTCAAGCAGTTATTCAAGCAGTACTTACTTACAAGAGTAAGTACTAGAGTAAATACTCCACTTCCTTTGCTATCAGAGAGTTGTGGAAATTCAGTTTATGACTGGATTTGCCCTTTGATTGCTGGAAAATGCCATTCAGTCCCATATTCCCTTAATCAACAAAACTGAACAGGCAAATGACCTGCTTAGCACCCAACTAGTCATTTTTACATGCTAATATTCAAGTTGCAATGTGTCAAACTGCATGTTAAATTTGATGAAATTTGGCAGAAAAGCAAGCTTCTGCTCTTTTCAAAGTCAAGTCCACTGAAGTGCTTATTCAAATGTCCTAGTAATCAAACAGGAAAAGCCCTAAGGCTTTGGAATAGCACTCCTATCTCATTTTGCCCTGGCAATAGAGAAAAAAGCCAATTGTGTCACTGCTGTCTGCACCACCTAAAAATCAGTGGAAATCTTTGATGGCTTCAAGTCACCTCAAAATGTAAATGGTATGAAGTTAAAAACTAAACATGGCATTAAAAGTAGAAGAAAGCATAACATCATACTCTTAAAGGAGCAGATGGCCCTACAGACTTATGGTAATGAATGTAACAGAAGTTATCCATGACTTAGAATCATAGAATGGTTAGGGTTGGAAGGCACCTTAAAGATCATCGAGTTCCAAACCCCTGCCACGGGCGGGGACACCTCCCACTAGACCAGGTTGCTCAAAGTCCCATCCAGCCTGGCCTTCAACACTTCCAGGGATGGGGCATCCACAACTTCTCTGGGTAACCTGCTCCAGCGTCTCACCGTTCTTCCAGTTTAAAACCATTACACCTCACCCTATTGCTCCACTCCCTGGTAAAAAGTCCCTCCCCATCTTTTGTGTAGCCCCCCTTAAGGTACTGGAAGGCCAATATAAGGTCTTCCCAGAGCCTTCTCTTCTCCAGGCTGAACAACCCCAACTCAGCCTGTCTTCACAGGAGAGGTACTCCAGCCCTCTGACCACCTTTATGGCTCTCCTCTGGACTCACTCCAACAGGTCCATGTCCTTCTTATGTTGAAGACCACAAAGCTGGACACAGTACTCCAGGTGGGGTCCCACAAGAGCAGAGCAGAAGGGCAGAATCACATACCTCGACCTGCTGGCCATGCTTCTTTTGTTACAGCCCAGAGTGCAGTTGGCTGCCTGGCCTGCCAGCACACATTGCCAGCTCATTTTGAGCTTCTCAACAAACACCTCCAAATCTTTCTCCTCAGGGCAGCTCTCAATCCATTCTCTGCCACGCCTGTATTTGTGCTTGGGATTGCCCCAACACATGTGCAGGACTTGACCTTGTTGAACTTCATGACTTCACTTTTCACTGTAGCTAAACCCTTATTCCCTTACTACCTGAACACACAAATAATCCATGATAGGATTGAAATAAAAGAGATCAAACCATCTAAACAAGTTGTCCTGATACCAGAAACTGAACATTAGAAAAACTCTGTCTTAAGGAAACCGGCAAACAAAACAAACCAACCAACTCAAAACCAGTAGTAACCACCTCAAAAACAGCTAGTGCAGAAAGCGTGAAATAATTAACCCACAGAAACTGAATTTATTCACTTAGGATAGGAACATTCTTCTGAATTTATTTTTTAAGGGAGGTTTAAAACTGACACTTCATATATTCAGCTTTGTACCGTAAAATGGTCAGCTTTATAATTTTTCATCTTGCCATTCATCTCTTGAAGCTCAGTTTAACTCTAGTTTAAGGACTGAGGTCTTTGAGAAAGGATGAGGTTTTCTCATCATAATTCTGCAGCATTTCTCACAGAAACACCAAAAACCTGCATAAATCTTCCTGGTATTTCCGCAGTTAATATGATATCAGTCCTCTTAGCATCGTTTGAGAGTCCAGAAGAACAATCTTGAATTTCTGAGGATTCGTTGCTCTGTTGTAATTATCTGAGATATTCTATACTGTCACATGAATTCATAGTGAAAATGGAAACCACCTATACATATATATACAAGTGTCTCAGCAGCTTTAGTCAGGATGAAAACAGAAAAAGGCAGCGATGGCAGTAACAGACAAAGCTGAGGAAACCTAATATAATCAAAATGTAGGAGTAATGGATAACCTTGCTATAGAAGTGTTGTGCAACTAAATATTCTGATGTCTTGTTTAAAAAATTGGGGTTTTGGCTACATATAGCCCAGTTAAAGACCCTATCAAAAAGAGAAAGATGATACAAAAGTGAGAGGGAAAGGAAAAAACCAAAAATGCAGAAATAGCGTTGATGCAAAGACAAGCCTAAGAGAAAAGGAAAGAAAAATGTGAAGGAAAGGAAGGGAAGGAAAAGTTTCAAAAGTGTTTTCGTTTCCTCAAAATAAATTATGTCTGCTACTCAAGCGAACACAGACCAAGGGGGAATTTTTCATCTCCCTGACTAAATGATAATTTACAGTAAAAGCAAACAAAAATCAGAAGACAGTTTTATTTCACGTTTCTACCAGCATTGCATTGGGAGGGATGCACTGAAAGGATTCAGTGTCCATCCCTAGGTCACTGAAACAGGGAAAGGTTTAATCCAGACTTACACAGTCCCCATCAGGTATCAGATTATTGAAAAAAAAAAAAAAACAACCCAAAACCCATATATACCTGTACCATGTGGCTATGAACAGATGTTTGCCTTCATTCCAGCTAGGAAATATGGCACTGTTCCCTGGTGCTCTTTGCTACCTATGCTGAAGGTCACTATTGGCCTTTCATCTGCCCAGCACCGTATTTTATGATTTCATAATTCACTTCAGGCAAAATCCAGGTGTAATCACGCTGCCAATTTATATTGTTTGAGATAATGTGGTGGATTTTCTATGTAGCAGATTACGGAGTATTCACCCAGAGCCAACAGAGGAGCAGCTGGGTGATAATTCTGACGGTGTGGTACAAGGAACAGCTGGAAACATCAGCTTCTTTTAGCAGCACAGCTAAACATGGAGATCTGTCAGGGGCTGTGTAAGCATAAGAGCAAACTACTGTGTTTCATTGGCACCTCTAATGCTGCAGGACAGATTTTAACATTCTGACTCCCATGGAAAATGAAAAGTAGTCAAGTAGTACATCAAGTAGTACTCCAAGGCAAACTGGCCTAGAGTTAAAAGAATTAAAAAAAATAAAAAATCCCTCTCCTTTAAAATCCATCTGCTCTTTCTGATTTATCCTGCAGAGAAATCATAATCCTAAACTGATGAAACCATAGCATGTTACCTTGGTAACTGATAACTCAAATTCAGAGTTGAGAATACATTCAAAGGTCAGATTGCAAGAAAAGATAGGCTAAAGGTATAATTCGTGTTGAAAAGTAAGTACAAGAAAAAGGTGCCACCAAAAGATTCCATAAAATATAAGCATGTTAGGGAAAAAAAGAGTAAGATCACATGACATCAACACTGAGACAGTAAATTAAAAAATCCTATCTTAGAAAGCTCTGAATATATGTTATGACAACATCTATACTTATAGGAATATGCTATTGCTCAAACCCATCAAATTTTTGTTTCTACCATATGTGCATACTTTGACATCTTTTTCATTATTATATGCTAGAAAAAATAGATTGTACTGAAGCAGTCAGGTTCACTAACATAAGCAAACATTTTATTCCATACTTCAAGGCATACTTTTCAATGTTTTGGTCAAAAATCTGGTTATTCCCCATTTTTCCCAGAAACAGCAACACAGCTTTTCTTAGGATCAACCCCAGCACTGAAGCAGCTTCAGTCTCAAAGATCTGTGACCAGGCATTTGCAGTTTTAATGGAATACATTATACTCAAATTACAGTATAATATGTAATTACAAGGCACGACAAGGTTTTCACATACGTAGTGTTTTTGAATTGTATGTAGCATGAAATTCTGTAATTTTAGAAACATATCTATGGGTGTAAACACAGCATGATTTTATATCTAGGAAAAAGTTATGAACCTATACAACCAGGCTTCAAATATAAAATGGAGCAGAATTAAGGCAGAATCTATTACCCTAAACAAATGTCTATGTAGGTGCTTAACGGTGCATTCTCAAGGCTTAATGTCAAACTTAAGACAGGGAGGTGCAGAGAAAAAATGAACATACGAAGACGATACTCTCATGTGGAAGCCAAGCATGAAAAATTCTGTCCCCAAAGGCACTTGTTTTGAAAAGCCAATAAGGAAACCAACTTTGACACACACCTGGATGGTTCTTAGAAAGCTCTGTTTTTTAATTAAGTCCTATAAAAGAAAGCCATTTTAAATCACCTCCATTTCTGCATGACCTTGGAACTCCTATAAGCTGTCAAAAGCACTGCATGATGCTCTCATGGAATCATTAGGAAATTATGTCTTCCTCAAAAAGCCATCTGACCCACAAATCTGCAGTTTCCATGTGATGGGGTGTTGCACAACACTCAGCACATCTCAGCAGAAGCACTTGCTCTGCTCTCACTGAAGGGCACTGACTCAAGAGAAATAGGGAAGGCCCTGAAATGAGGGAGAAAGAGAAGAATTTATTCCAGTGCCATAACATCTTGGTATTTTTTGTGTCCTTGGCCTGTCATCTCCAGAAGACAACTCCTCAGCTGAAATAAATACATCTACAATTTTCTAACCATTACAATTATCATTACTGCTTAGAAAGAGGTACCTTTCATTCTATTTCAGTGTTTATTATAGTACTTAAGAGGAAGTGACTTTTCAGGGTTTTTGGCTAAAAAGTCTAACCAATATTTCATTTGCCTGTGTAAGGTATGAACCTGAATCAAATATAACAGCATGCTTGTTATAACTACAATGAAAGGCTGAAATGTACTGGTTAATTACGTTTTATGGCTTATACAGAATAACAGAGATCAGAAGGTTGAAGCGAGTGAAGGAAGGATCTGTAAACATTCATGTTGCTATGCATGGCAGAAAGCATCCAAAAAGAATTATCCTAAATCATGACCTTTTTTTCCAGACTGGGGAAGGAGGCAGAAACCTGAAGCTTTGTTCTGCAATTATGGAATACAGATAAAAAACAGTACATGCGTGTCTATGTATATGTATACACATACAAATGCACTGCAGTAACTTGTGGAAAGTTTGGGTGTAAGCGTACTACTACTTTACCTCTAAAACATTTCTAATAGACATACTGGATTTCTGCTAACAACAACAGAAGAACTTAGTACTAGGGAAGAAGGAAGGGAGTTAGGCACAAGAACAAATATTCAATTACTTTCTTTTAATCAGAATCAGTATGCTTGTGTTCACTTTCTAAAGAATCTTTCAAGTTGACAACTACACCTATCTCATTCTTGAGTATTTCTACCTTCTTATCTGAAAAAGGCCTGAAAAATGTTGAAAGCTAACTGTGTTGATACTTTGCACTGGAAGCCTTCACCAGAGAACAAAGATGATATCATCTAGCCTTCTAACATTATAAGGGTATTTGCTTGGTAGACAGAAAGTCAGAGAAGCAAACATAAGAAATAGTCTTGGTCTCTGGACTATTCATACAAAAACAAGTCCAACACATGAGGCACTGGAAACAGAATTCCAGGATGCCAGCACAAATCTCCCGTACTGGTAAAAATGCTGAGGCTGCAGCTGCATTAAAAATCAATACTACAACTAAAATCTGTTGAACAAAACTCACCTGTACTACACAAATGAGATAAAGTTGAAAAAAAAGTTTTAATTCTTGTTATTTAAGAAAGGACAAATGAGTTCTAATATCTTTATAACTCGATATAAAATTATACCATTAAAATCTGAGGGGGAATGTAAAGGAAAACAGAGAATAAAACACACAATTAAAAAGAAAACCAAATCAAAATTACACAAAGCTCTATAAAACAAAGCGGTTGTGGAGTTTTTGTTCTTTGGGGTGGGGCGTTTTGTTTTTTAACTGAAGAAGGCGCAAGGTTTGGTCCTGATTTCCTTAGATTTAGACTACCACCATGATCACTAAGGAGCCGTTTCATTTGTTGCAATGCACTTGCACATCAGAAAGTCTCATCAGACCGATGAAACTAATCTACTCTATGCATAGATAAAGCTACAAGGAATGTAGCCACAGGAGACTATCAAAAGATTTGGTGACATGATCCTGCTCTGGACAAAGTTTTCTTCCTATCTTCTAATGGAATCACTCTAACTAGCCTTCAGTATTGACAGAGATCGACAACTGTAATCAGGAAAAATGGAATTTCAGAAAACAAAAATCAGTTTATAACTTCAGAAAAGCAGAAAAGAATGACACAAACAGAATGTTCCCCTTTCCTTATAAGTTTCCTGTGGGGTTATTCACACTCCAACGTTTTTTCTCAAAATGTTATATTCAAGTAAAATCTAAACTAAATGAAACTACATCAGCCTTCAAAGGAAAACGTGGTTTCAAATGGTTTTCATTGTAGCACAAAAAAATTGAGCATGGCAAGCTGTTTGAGCACACAATGGAGCTGTAATTTGATAAATAGCCTTCCATCGTTCCAGGCTACAACTGTGCAAAACCTTCCTTATCAGCACTCACATCAAAGATACTATTGACTCTTCTATATATTATTTTTCTGTGACTTTTTCCATTTTTATTTAACTTAGGCAATGATTAAAGAAGAAAGATTCCTTACCACCTGCATGCAACACCTTGCAATCTGCCGCTGAAGGGTCATTTTCACCCTCTTCACCGTTGCTGATGTCTTTTTCAAGCAGTCTGTCCACCATGGCAATAACACAGTTTAAACTCTTTCCCACATTGGCCCACACTCTGTCCTGAAAAGAGTATAATTATCACTGCACATTATTGAAGAAAAAAAAGAGACAATACTAACTTCTTGTTAACACTTTAAAGTGGCGATAGGGACATGCAAATTACTAGAAATATTACTAGAAATATAAGGTGTCAGCATATGACCATTTTTCTCTTTCTTCAGACCATAGAGCAAATGACTGAGAAGAAACGGGGTTTTTCAGATTGTGTAAAACACATGTGCTTCAAACTTCACATCAAAAAGCATGCAAAGTTTCAGGTCCAATCACAAGGAACTGAAGAGTTGGTCTGTTTGAAATAATATAGTAAAAGAGTAGGCATTCAAAGCCTCACCAGATTAAATCTCATGTGCAACTGTCAGTTTTGCCATAGTACTTGACCTCTTTTTGATAACTTAGCATATCCTCCCATTTTATCACATCAGTTACTCTGATACAAGAAGGTCCATCAGATGCTGCATGCTGCAGAAACTAAAGCTCTTCCATCTATTTTTGTGGGGCTGAGTTAAAAAAAGGAAAAAAAACTAAGCTGCACAAGAAATGAGGCTGTACACATTGTTAGCAATCAGACAAAACCCAAAATTGTAACAAACCCACAAAAAAATCCCATGTACAGTTTTAACGCTGAGTCATTCTGAAACTAATGCAACCAATGTTTGCTCGAGGGTTAAAAAAATGAGATGATAATATCACTGCTCTTCTTTCTACGTTATGGTAATGATAGCCAGAAGCATTATGCACGGGACTTGAGGCACAAAAATGGAGTTGCAGAGACAACAAGAGAGAAGGTTAAAGAAAACTGAAAACTCAGAGAAATACTGTAATTCCATATAAACGGTAACACTTGGATGTTGGACGAAGGCAAAGTAGAACTACTACTAAAGCAAACATTTAATCTAAGATTTATTTGTATTTACATGCCACACTTTTTAGGCCATTTTCCTGACTAAAGGGGATCTGATCTTCCCCTGTTCCCTCCACATAAGGGCACACCCTGCAACAAGCAGGCATCCCCCCTGAGGGACAAGACATGGGTCTGCAGACTTCTTCGGCCTGTACTTGCTGAATTTGTACAGCAACACAGCTGCCCAAAGCCAGTTCCTGGAAAGATCTTGTAGGGCTGCCCTAAGGATAAGTGAGCATCTAGTGTTACAAGTGAATGTAGAAACCATGGTTTCATCTTTTTCCTAGATCATGTTATGAAAAAGGCATCGTTGATTTACCAGAGGCAAGAAGTTGGTCACTCTCATGCAGAACTGCATTTAATCCATTTTTTTTTATTTTTTTTTCTTTTTAAGTACAACATGTACAATGCAACTAGTGGAAATATCTGCATCTGTATGCATGAACGAAACCATTAAACACAGGGCTATCTGATATTCACATGCATAGATACAATTTTGAGCTAAAGACAGAGGACAGGTATGGAATCCTTCAAAAGTTTCATCCTGTATGTACCTCAAGCATTACTGAAAAAAATATTTAGAAATTACTGATTTCCACCCCCCACAATTATCATTTTTAGGAGAAGGATTCAATTGAGTGCAATAAAACACTGCAAATAGTAAAAATTCCAAGCCCAAATAGCTGTAAGTTTTACCAGAGAGCAGCAGAGTTTTTCTAGTCACTGAAGTCGCTGAGGTATATGAACTCAAGTTGCTCAGCGTGGCTGCAGCAACCTAATTTCTCTTCCTCCTTCTGCTGAGGGAGTTCGATCCCAACACAAAGAGTGTTAAACTCTTAATGAGCATCTGGAGTTATTGCACAAGCAACACAAATATGAGCCCTTGTTTCATTTTGGAAAGAATACTTTTCTCAAACCAGCTCTTAACCCAGCATTGAGATGATGTCTATACAATATTCACACAAACATTCCCTGAGGGTTCCAAAGCAAAATCCATCAACATCTGTTGACAGAAAGCTCACTCTAATTATCATATATCTGGCTTTTTTTACTGATGGGCAAGTGGGAGGGAGCAAAGGCCTGTCCCACACCTCTTTCTCTCCACACAGGTGAATCCTGGGATTAGAACTTTTGTTACAGGGAGAGAGAAAAAGTAGAGGTGGCTGTTGTTCACTGGGATGTTATTTTGTCTGCACCAAAGATGGGCGTATTTTTCAAAGAGGGCTGCTGAAATTCTGCTATGTGGTAAGAACAACCACAAAATGCAGTTTCCAATCAATGCAAACCAAGTGACTCCCTATTATTCTCTGCAAGAAGAAATACAGCCATTTCACATTCTTTGTCATAGTGTTCTATTCCCACAACATTTTCCTGTAGCCTAGCACATTTTCCATCCACCTTTCACCTTCTTAAGTGGTCCATTTTCAATTTGCCTAAGAACCATCTCACAAGTGATCATTTTGTAGCATGTGCCAGGTTCAAGGATAAAATACACTCATAGTCTCTCAAGTCAGCGTTCTTACAAATTTTTTTTTTTGTGAAATGAGTAATCAGAAGAAAATAAGTCTTAATTCTTGATACACTGAAGTACTAAGACCCTAAATTCCTAAGCAGGATGCTTTTCCTCTGGTATCAGTTTTCCCACCAATTGCTGTGGAGCTAATTTGATGGCAGGTTTACTACTGTGGCATGAAAGAACAAGAGAAACAAGGTCTGGCTCCCTCTCATTACTGCTTCATTAAGCTCAAAAGTCAAATTCCAATGACAGGGAAAGTGAAAATCTGTAGCAGGGCTTGACCCCATTGGGACAAGGCAGACTGGGAGAAGGCAACAGCACATTGACATCATCTACGTCTTACAAATTTCAGAAGTCACTTGAGACATTGGGGAATCCCAGCACATGTTGTTTGGTGTTGCTAGTTAGAAATAGTTGCACTTCTCTCACCACCTCTGTAGCACCAGCAAGCATGCATTCATACTCACAATGACCTCCATGAAAAGCTAAGTCTTGGCATCACACATAGCTGGGCACTTTTCTTAGGACACTTAAAATGAAATTGTAAAATCAATGTCTTTCATCTACCCAATTAAAAAAATGTAATCGATTTCCATCTGCTCTGAAAGTATCATTAAAAGGCAATCCAACTCCCCCATTTCTGAGAGTAGGTGTGGAAAGTATTTGCTTGTCATTGCACCTGGCTGGATGTCTTCCTCCTAAGCACTGCCAGACAGTGGAGTCCCAGAGGTTGTCGTCTTGTTTTTAAAGGATTCTCAGGCTTTCTAACTTCACCAGAGCTCCCCAGTCATCTCTTGTCCCACCATATACACCACTACAGTCGTGTGCTTTACTTGTGCCAAGTATGACAAAGCAACCACATTCCCCAGTGCTCTGAAGATACGGTGTCTACTTCATGTGGATTGATAGCTATATATTACTTTAAAGTCTTTTTGAGGTGTGCTCATACATAAAGCAAATAACTAACGTCCGTGATTAACACCCTCTTGGCATGTGACAATGCTTTGGAATGGAATATATTATACACAGGTCAGTATTTCAGATGCGTGTTTGAATACCATATAAAGATTTGTACATAGCTAATTGGAAATGCCATTTAATCTGTTCTTTGTAGCTTCAACCGTATTAAGCCACCAGTCAGAAATGTAGAGCAGAAACAGATCCAAGTGGCAATGGGCCCACCTTTTCTTGTATTATACATGACAACATACTTTGTTCCCTCCTGCAGGGAGGTTCTCGGATAGCAGAAGCAGCTGGCAAGAGGCAGAGAGAATAACTACCCAGAGGTACTCTAAAACTCTCAAGTTAAATATTTTTCCTTCAACAGTAATGCCTACTGCCTATGTGTACTGCACCAGTATAAATAGCCCAATCCATATGGCTCTCAGTTACTCGAGGACAAATATTTGTACTTGGTATCAAAGAGAGGTGCAACACAGCATTGCTACTGAGAAGGTGGCTTTATGGAAAACATTGGTCAGTCAGTGAAAGAGCATCCCGCACAGTTGAGAAATTGGGAGTTATTCCTTGAAGATAAATTTAGATGGCAGAGAATGGGGTAGATCTCGCCTAGAATTCACTGTCGTGATGGTGGTAAGATAGTCCCAACAGGCTAAGGGAGTTGGAGTTGTTCAGCCTGGAGAAGAGAAGTCTCTGGGGAGACATTAGAACCCCTTCCAGTACCTAAAGGGGGCCTACAGGAGGGGAGGGACACTTCATCAGGGATTGGAGAAATTGGACAAGGGGTAACAGTTTTAAACTGAAAGAGGGGAGATTTAGATTAGATATTAGGAAGAAATTCTTTACTGTGAGGGTGGTGAGACACTGGAACAGGTTGCCCAGAGAAGTTGTGGATGCCCCACCCCTGGAAGCGTTCAAGGTCAGGCTTAATGGGTCTTTGAGCAACCTGGTCTAGTTGGAGGTGTTCCTGTCCATGGCACTGGGGTTGGAATTCGATGATTTTTAAGATTGCTCCCAACCCGAAACATTCTATGATTCTATAATGCAGTAAATGGAAGTGGATGGACCAGAGTCAGCTTAAAGAGTTGTTAGATGTCACTGATTCAGATTCCAGGCAAAAGTAAAATTGAAATTCTAATTGTAAAATGCAATTTAGTGCTTGATAAGGGATGTAAGGTGGGGTGGATCAACAAAGGAGAATATAGGACTGTGTATAATAAAGCAATATATCACAAAGTTTTTCTCCTTTATAATTGAACTTTCATAGTAGACTAAGCATTTTTTTAAATTTTACATGTGTTTATTCTTTCTGTTTTAATCATGCAAATGACAATTTGATCATTACAGCTTTCATTATTCATTCCCGTCATTGACAGAAACAACTGAAAATAACGGAAGACTAATCTTTCAAATTTAGAAAAAAACCCAAAATTTCTCTTAAGATTTATACTGCCTAGAGATTGACAGTGACTGACTCAGTTTAACTCACAAAATACTTCAAGATATACTTAATTTTTATTAGGCAGGTAATCTTACTAATCCAGCAGTAAAATTAGACACATTTTAAACTAATGTGCTTAGAAATTCTAATAGATGAGGACCTAAGCACCTAGGAGAAATATCTTTTTTTTTAAAAAAATAAATACTGAAATACAGTAAAGCTAGCGTCTCTGCAGAGACAAAAGTACTACATTAAAAACACAGCTTCCACAAAAATTCTAGTTCTCCAATGCAAATTTTCTCCATTTAAACAAATCTATTGTGATATTTATTTTTCTGGATGTTTCAACAGCTGGAAACAAACATTTTGGCTTCTGTTTCAAGGCAAGAAGCTCCATTCTAGCCCCTCAGGTTGTTGAGACAACATGAAAAAGCGAATTCAAGGTTCTAAACCCAGAACACAAATAAAAGAATGAGTCATTTATTGTTCAAATCTTATGACTACTTAATGCATGGGGTTGGAGATAATTGTCTTTTCTGTAGAAGAAATACATTATTCTTCCCTTATTTGTGGTATGGATGAAGATCACAGTTCAGGTGTACGTACTATGGCTCACACACGTTTATTAATTATTTACAATTGAGATTAATATGCTGGCATCCTTTACGTTTATTAGAATACAGTAATGAACTGAAAGTATGAGCCTGAACTGAATTAAAATAGCGTGAGTTCAGGGTGTATATAACAAAGAAATAGATCTGTTATGAACACATTCACCAAAATAATTAATCTCAGCCATATAAATAATACAAACTTTTGAAAGATATGCTAAGAATGTTAAAATCTAAAAGCCATGTTTCATTCTTTAATGCAGTCTCAGACATCATCTAAGAACACAGGCTCAGGGAAAACTACTCTGTTTTCCTGAGGTTTAAATCCTGTGTATTTAATATATTTATATGCAGTCTTGGGAGGGGGGAGGGGGGGGAAGGGGAGAACGCAAAACAACAAACCCAACCAAAAAGCCTTCCTCATCATAGTGTATGTGATTCCAGACTCCTTACATCTGCCCAACTAGAAAAAAGAACACAAGCAAGAGCAAAGAAAGACTGTTTTCCCATCTGGTCAAACAGATATTCATCATTTTCACTGTTATCTGCACAACCAAGCAGTCACCCAGAAGCAAACTGGGCTTAAAAAAATTCTTTCAAGTTAGTTTCAAAATATACAATTCATCTGAAAAATAATATTTCATGGTTTGGCACTCCTTCCCCTTCTTCGCCCCACAAGCAATAAATCAGACACTTGGGGCTTGCGTTTGTTTATGCTAATTTGTAGAGTTTAGGATTTAATAGAAACCAAGAGATTATGACTACTTACCCACTCTTCCTCATCATACTCAGAATGATGGGGTATAGAGTCCTGTCTTTTAACGTGAGAGGGATGGTCCTGATGCTCTAAGTCACCTCCCTCCTCTGCACTGCTTCTAGGCACAGCTGGTTTTTTGAGGACACAGCCAGGCCGGGCCGTGTATAGTGCTAAAAGGGCACTTCTGACCAGCTGGTCCTTAAATGCGTGCACAAATAACTCTGTCTAGAAGAAAAATAAACAAATGAAAAGGTTAGACTATAGAATGCAATACTACAGCATAGCTAGTATAACACTGAATTATCCTTAGGCAGAGTGGATGTTTGTTTCAGGACAGTCTTTCAGGCAGAAAAAGTAGACCAATGCACAATGAGGAAAAATTCAAGAGTTTTGGGGACATCATCACATTCTACAATCCCATTGTTCCAAGGATTAACATAAAAGTACAGCATCTGTCATAGAGATCATAGTCTTTTCACACAGTGCTACTTTATTTGAGTTTTTCTAATTTTGCCTGCAAAGACAAGCCTCTACAATAACCAGTTCCTAGAGTAACCAATGACTCAATCTCCAAATAAGTGACAGATATAACACAATTAACAAATTTAAGGGTCTTCTTCAATAAAAACACACCACTCTACACTGCTGAGATTGTAGTATCTGCAAAAGCGGACATAAAGTTTGGTTTGTGTAGGTTTCAACCCAGATAACAAGGGAGGTGATGACACCTGATTTCTAGCTTTATTTTATTTATTTCTGAAGAAAGGAAACCTTGAAGTAGTTTTCCCAGGCTCTCTGAAGATGTTATTCAATCACTACATTATTTTTCTAAATCTTTCTTGTTGACTGTGACAGCTGAAGCTTGCTGTGTTTTTAAAAGTCTCCAACCTCCCTGCATTATTTGTCTTCCCTTCCACCCCAACAAGAGGAGGAAAATGCTTTCTGCGTCTGGCCTTTAGCATCTCAAGGCCCTGTCTCTACATAACAGCACCTGCTGTTGCCACCAGTCTGCCACACGTACCCATCTCCTGCAGTCACAATGTGACATTCCACAACATTCATCTGTGAGAGCAGGGAGAGCATGCTCCCTGTACCACATCCAGCACATCCCACCCAGGCTGCCAGGGCTCCTCTCCCCACCCAGAGGACCCAGTTTGCAGGTGATGATGCACTCTTCCACATTTCTTTCACAGCACAGTTACCTGAAGTTATTTACCCCAGGGTCAGTGGGATTTAGTTGCCTTCCTGTTTACTCAGATCATAGCAGATTGTCATATGCAGATTCAGGTGCTGAACTGCCTTTGTGCACGCAATCTTAATTAAACAGGCATGTGGAAAAGTACGTAGACGAGTCAGAGCAACCAGCCTAAAAAAGCAGTGACACAAAGCTAGGAAATGCTAGAAATAAAGGTTAACTGGCTAAGCTTCATTCGGCTGCTTCATGCTTCTTATGCAAAACCTGGAGGAGAAGTAGCAAAAAAGCCCAAACCAATCAAGTTTTAAGTGTCAGCATCTATCTTCCTGAAAAATCTTTCTCCCATTTTCTGCACTTCTTACTTCTTATTGCTCCCCTGTTGTATGCCTCTACTTCTACTAAACTCATTTTTCTTCCTTTCCTGCCTCAACACCCCCTCAAAAGTTTACTGACATTTAGACCACAATGGTCTGACTGATGGTTTCTTAAAGCTCCAGCTGCTGGGTTAGAAACCTGCTTGAGAAGTTTCTGTTTTTTACCATTTTCACGATGTTTAGGAAAAAGCTGGGTTTGATCCTTAGTGGTTACACATAGAAAGGCTGAAAATATGCTGCAAATAAAAATAAGAACCTTAGGGATATCTAAGTTATGCTATGGTATTTTAAACAAACATCAGGATTTCTTTCAGACCTGATTTGGGATTCTTTATTGATTAGGCTTGGCAACGTGTTTCATCTCCCTGGAAATTTTCACTGACCCATTCTTTTTCCCCCTTGCTAACTTGGTGCCTGAGGGGAAGGGTGCTTAAAGAGAGACAGTTTTCTTTTATATGTAGCCCTTCAGGACTGCCTCATGGTAGTCCTGAACGGCACTATGGGGCAATTTCAGTTTTCTACATTTCAAGCCTCCACATGGTGCATACTCAGAGAACATGAAGTCTTTGAGGAGCCGTCGCTAGCGAACGCCACCAATCTTCTATAAAGAAGAGGTGAAGCGAGCCTTGTGGAGATAACTTTTCTTGCATGGTAACAGCAGAGCTCCTCTTTGAGACCCTTCTACAGTTCCGTATCAAGAAAGGCCAAACAACTTTACTAGTCTTTCCTTTGAAATGACAGCATCAAGGTTATGCTGAGGTTTTATACTCCCTGTCACCCTCAAAGTCCGCTTGAGATCATTTTTGGTCCCTGCATCAGGCATGGTAGATTCAAAAAAGCTTTACATTTCAGAAAATAGTATTGGACAACTTGTAAGAAATACCCACTATGACTAAAATGTATATTAGGTAACTATCTGAAATGTTCAAGGAATTTAAATTAATATAAATATTTTATAGAGAAAACTCATTTAAAAAAGCAGAAACCTCCGTTTTTTCATATAGAGACTCAAATGCTTCTGTAATTGAATTCCATTCAACAATTCCATTGGCTTAACAATCTACATATTAACTACATTTTCTTACAGCTCAGTACAGCTAAATTTGCAGAACATTACTATTTATAAAATGGTATTGAAATCACAAAACAAGTCTACACAAAGAAATGAAAACTTTGCAAATTCTTTTAGATACTTGACTAAAGAATATTTCTGCAAACAAAGATAGGCATAGCTGGAAAATGAATTTATCAAGCCTTCTGCAAGCTGCATATGCTGATACACTTGTCGACAGCTAAAGGCTTTCTTAATCAACAGAAAATGTTGATAAAAGGTTAGTCTCAGGAAAACACTACAGGAAACTGCAAATCATATATGGAGAAGTAAACCCATGATTAGTATGAGAAATTAAGCTCAATTTTAGAAGGAGCACTAGAATTATTTGTTTTAATTTTCCACTTTCAATGCATGCAGCCAGTCCTTCCATTTCTAACAGAAATACTTAACTGTAATTCTCATTATTGATAGCTCAGGTATACTCTCTGCTACCTAGTGTTTTTAGAAAGAATTATTCTATATATCAAGCTTAACATTACCTTAAAATGAAAAGTGACAGGCTTTTTAATGAACTTGAGGAATTTAATCAGCAGGCAAATATTCTTTAGAACTTCTTCAAGCAGCTGTTTAATTTCTAAATTTCTATCAAGTTAAAATATAAGAGAATATTTCTTTTTTACATGTAAAAAAGTATACAACAGGCAGTAGAGCAGAAGCACCTCATACGTCTCAAGAATACAGGTAGGCAATACGTAATTCTATCTAGAAGAGTATGCCAACCACGGACACTTTGTTAGTTTTGGTTCTCCCATACTGCACTAGATTATATAGATAGGTTTTCTTCGGTTATCAAGATGAGTCTTTGTATTGACCATGAGGAATTTAATTGCAGAACTGTGTGAGTTCACTCAGTTTGGCTTTTGAAACTTAGTATCACTCTTCCCTGAAGTCGTTTCTTGGTCTTTCCTTTCCTCCTCAACTCTCTTCCCTTCTTTACAAGAAGCTGTTGCTTCACAATACCTTCTTGAACAATGGTCCCACCCTCTTTTTCAATTATTGTCTTCTATTCAGAGTAAGTTTGGGAATAGACAGTGAAACAGGTATTCAACCACTCATGAAGCAGTTGTTCAGAGAACTGGATTCATCTCTTCCAAGCAAAGGGTGGAGGCTAGGTAGAGGGCTATGGGCTGTCAGGTGGACTATATTGGAAGAGACTCCTACTTCCAGCTCTGGGAACCTGTGCTCATATACTAACCAGGAACTTAACCCTAACCATGAAAAGTTGGTATGAACATATAGAACTAAATCACCAGCTATGAATTTAAAATAGCAGTGACTTTTTCCACACTGAATGGATTGTCATTTTTGGCCCTTTTCTGTACTAAGGCTCTCCAATGGTTCAAACAGCGGGTTAGTATCACAGCTGTCACTCTGAAATCATCCGCTCCTCCTCCCCAGACAGGCAAAGGCAGTAAGGGCAAATGGCTACAGCTGCCATAAAAATTGCTTAGCAACTGAGACTTGAATCTTTGGGGCAAACACTTCAGTTGATTTGCTTTACTTGTGCATGCATATTTCTTTCAACTAACCAGTAACAGAGCAGCTTTGTTTTTTGTATGTGCAGCTAAAAACGGCCTCTTTCAGCGCTACATGGAAAGGTACGCTATAAATGCCACCCCGTCACCACCTTCCCCCGCCCCCCCAAATTTCTTCTTTTAACTTCCAGGCTGAATTCTACTTTCCTATATATTCCTGACATTCATAGGGATTCCGATGTTCTTGGAGTTAACGTGGATTTACACATCTGTAACCCAGAGCAACGTTTATCTCCCCCGTGGCTCCAATGCAATGCCTTCACAGTATGTGGCTGAGCTCAATATTCAGATTTGAAGCTCTCCCATTGAAAGATGTACTGCTGGGATAATAGTGCTCAACAGACCACAGGGGTTGCCACTTCCCAATAGCTGAAGATATATGGAAATGGTTATTGATAGTGTTATTAAGCCACAGTGAAATCACATTACAGAAAGTATGGCCCACGAAGCGATGGGAAACTTTGTTCAACCCCTCTGGTCATAGCTATAGTGCTTATTATTTTTATAGGATAACATATGCTTAAAAGTACTTCAGACTTCAGCAAATCTCCATTATCACTCTGTGAGACAGGTGGAAAATAACCTTCCTTAACTTAGAGCTAAAGAAACTAAGATGAGGAAGACCCTCCAGCTACAGAAGAGTAGAACAGGAGAAAGAGGATTAAAATTTGGGACCTCCTGGGGCCAACTTCCTAGCTCCTCCTTCCAGACTGCATCACCATTTCTGATCAGGCTATTATTCTAAACCTTATGTGCAAACCTGGCTTGAACTGCTTCCCACAAACAGTAGTTTGAGATATCACAGAAAAAGAAATAAAGTAACCATCTATCATCCCACAAAATTATTTACAATAATCTATTTTTGATAAACCCCAGTATGTGGCCACTAGAGGATAACAAAGACACATGAAATTAATTATATTTTCAAATAAAGACAACCTTTATAGATTTCATTAATTTTCTATAATAAAAGCTGACAAATGCTAAATAATATTCTTTTTCTGATAGCAGCATTTTGAAGCTTATTTTAGCAGAGCTTATTTAGCATTTCCTAATGCTATGAAAGCCAATTTATGCAGAACCCCCCCCCAGCTGTTAGAAACTTGGTTATTCCATTTTCCATTGCTGTGAAGATTTCAATCTTACTTTTTCTGAAAGCATCTTTAAAGAATTCTTCAGGCTGTCTGGAGAATGCTGGCTTGCAGAATTAAGTAGCAGGTCTGCATGGCTTGATATGAGAGGTTGTAGATGATTGATGTTGCTGAGAACTTCTTTTGCCTTGGCTGTGTTTTCAGGTGAATAGTAAATACACTGGTATCCAGTACTGTAATAACAAAGAAAGAGTCACATATAGTCAAAATAATTTCTACTATTAATAACAACAATTCATGTGCTAAAACAGTTACCACTGTTTTTGTAACAAATGACAGATACCTGAACTTCACTTTCATCATTGAAATGCTCCTTCCTTTAAGGGTAAAAACAAAGCTTTGCTTGAACAGTAGAGGACAACTGACTGCCCACCACTAAATCTCCAAGTAGTGCTGTTCCACCTAATCATCCCTTTAAGTGATTGAGCTTAACATAAGGAAAACAGATTTTCATTTATTTAAAAAAAAAAAAAAAAGTAATTCTGGAGAAATGAAAGGTTTGACTAAGTCAGGGAAGAATCACAAAGAACATAAGGATCCTTACTTTTCCAACTAAACTCCCCTTCACATTAGTAACTACCTACTAAGTCTTTCAAAAATGAGTCTATAACATTTAATTTATTAGTTGCCCAGACTAGGTTTTGATTAGCATCAGTGACATCCAGGAAGTGGTGATAACCTGAGTTATTTCCAATAACTCCACTATTTTCCCTTTGTGTCTTCTAGTGCCCCTCCCAGTTCCTCCTCATTAGTTGTCTATAAATTACAAATTAAATTTAATTCAATAAGGGACACAGACACATTCAGAAGTCCAAATCAAGTCACTTCCGTACAATTTAACAGGCTTAAGTCTTTTGGCAAATAAGGACAGATTCAAGCAGTCTTAAAATTAAGCTTCTTGCTTAGATACTTTCCTGAATCACAGTGCCAAATTCCACAACGCCCCATCCTATTTTTCTGCCTTTCACCAATGTCTGCTTTTTTAGATAGAACTCTTTGTAGGATGAATGGCATTTGGGTCAATGAAACTTTGCCACGATCAGTCATGCTACCAGCCACACCAAAGTTACTTTGTGCCTCTAATTTGCAGTCTGCTCGATGAGTTGCTAGACTGCTGAGCACAGAGGTCATAATTCTGAATATTTCAACAAAATCAATCACGTAAATTGTCTCTCTTAATGAACTGGGCAAAAAAATCCCCACACCTCTGAGAAATAAGGCAACAGCCTGATGTGTTTTAAGCCCACCCAGGAGCTAGCACTATACAGGCACTTGCTCTCTCCACCCACTCCCCTCCCTTTGCCCCCCACATAGGGTAGAGAGAAAAGGGAGAAAAGGGAGAAGAGAAAAAAAACCACCCTCAAACCTTGCAGGCTGAGCTAAAGACAATTTAATAGGAAAATAAGGGTATAGGAAAAATAACAACAGTAAAGGAATATACAAAACCAAGCGATGCAACACAAGATGCTCTCCCCCCAGTGAATTCGTTGCCCAGCCTGTCCTAAGCAGTGACTGCAGACCCCCAGCTAACCCCCATTTATGGTCTATGGTACGGAATGTTCCTTAGGCCAGCCTGCGCTGTCTATGCTTCCTCTCAGCTTCTGTGGGAAGCTAAAAAACTCCTTGACTAATGTAAATGCTATTTACCAATAAATAAAACAATGTGTTATCAACACTGTTCTCGTATTAAATCCAAAATGCTGCAGCTACTAAAAAGAAAATTAACCAGCTGAAACGAGGACACTGCCACAACTCTATCTTCAAAGTGGCAACATTGTCAGTGAAATGAACTTCCAAAGTTAGATCTAACTCTACATTCACTGCAACTCTCAAGTTGCCAGTAGACAAGGCAGGGACAAAGAATAATAGTCTATGTTAATTGTAGTGAAGACAGTCTTTAAAGTCTTGATACTTCACAGTGCTGAATAATCTGCTCTAATTCCCCTTCAGACTTCTCCCTCCCTTTATCAAACAGCCTTTTTGCAGGCTGAATCTGGCTAACACTTATCAAGCTCACCATGCACATACTGCTTTCTGGGATTCCCCTCAGCCTTTAATTACCAGATCATTTTCACTGATCTCCCACCGCTATAAGCTTCACTGAATATTGCAGCAGAAAAGTCACAGACAATGCTAAAAGAAAAGAAAGAGGGAAAAGAGATACTAAACCTGTGGGTAGTTCTCATTCTAATAAAGTCAATCATAGCTTTTAAATAGAGGGAACAGTGAAGAGAGAATAACTCTTTCTTCAGGAAGAAGTGTTCTATCAGACCTAATTATTTGGTGAATTTTAACATTTCCTGAACTCCAGAAAGAATGAGACAACTCCAAACGTTCATTTTCTTTCAGAATTTGGGGGCAACTTCCCCCTTCCAAGAAAGCACATAATTATTTTCAAGAACAGTATGTGTGGGAACATCTGAAGTTTTGAACTGTTGCGTCTCAACTCTGCTGCATCTAAGACTACCCTGAGATTTTCTGTGGCCTTACCATTCACAAAAAGACATTAGTACTTCCAGTTCACTGAATTTAGTTTCCTTATAAATAACTATTTTTAGAGCTTGGTGGTGCATATAGCTATTGTGTGTAAGTAGTATTACTTAACAGAAGCAGCTGCCAATAGAACATATGGAGAAACTTTTCACACGTGTCCTAACGTAGAAGATAGATGAAGGGAATTGAAGGTATGAAGAAAGTTTTGCATTAGGGCAAAGGCCACATGGGTAGGCCCAGTGTGGGAAATTGGCAGCACTATGAAAACCTACTTTTGAAATGTAAAATATATTATTAATCATGTACCTTTATGAAAAAGTCTATAATAATGTCTTCTGGGTTAAGTTTCAAAGCCTTCACTAAGCATATAAAATCTCACTTAATCACTTCCATACATTGGCACCATCATTAGCTATGTACACATGACTGTCAGTGGTCATTTCAGTTGTAAAATTGCTTTAATGACATTATCATGTAATTTGAATAAAGATTACATTGACTACATCCGCAATTTTAACTCTAAATTAACTAAGTTTTTGCCTGAGAATAAATACTGCAATATGCCAAATGTCTAATTTTTAATGACACCCCGAGTAACTCCACTCCTGCTGTTAACCAAGTAATTTTTGTGACTGAGTTAAATTGTCACCATCTGGGACTGGGTTAAATTCTTTCAACAATGAACATTTGACCTCACATTTTTCACGGTCAAAACTGCAGACGTTAACACCAAGAATACAGTTAAAGCATACACAGCAAGAACATCTACCCTCAAATAACCTCAAGCTTATGTACATTACTGAAGATACCCATTCAGTGGCTTATTTATGCATCACATGTATTCTGTCTAAAGTGGAAAGTTATGATCAAAAATAAATTGATTACATAAAAAAATCCAGGACAATTCACTGCCTCAGGAAATAAAGCTAAACCATACGATCAGTGCTGGGTTTTGAAAACAGGCTTAAGAGATGAGATGAGAAGTTCAAATCATTTTATTTTATTTTTTATTTACTTAAGATTCCCTTGTTAACTTGGAAATTCTAACTTTGAATACTGAGGAAAATGAAATTACATTATTAGTTATGTCTATCTTTACTTATGAAGTCCAAATCTCTACAAACCCTTACCCTGAAGCAGTCGCTAAGGCTGTATGCCTAGAGCTTTTCTCACTGCTCTCCTATTTCCTCTCCATTTCTCACTGACCCTTGAAATAACTTTATATCAATGCCTTCAACTAGTAAAGGGGCATGAGTTTCAGTGAAAAGAAAGGTCAGCCCTCTAGAGACTAAGTAGAACAAATGCCAGAGTGACATAGGTGATTCTCAGTGAATCTTCTGAGGAAGACTGACTCCAAGAACGCTGAATGCTGAGGGAAAGCTTTCTGCAGTTCTTCAAATGAATTTTAGGCTATTTTTACATTGGTGGAAAGATGCAAGTAGCCTTTAATAAGGGGGAGAATCTTAGGCAGGGTAACTGAGCATGGTTCTTACTGGAAAGAAAAACATATTAGGCCTCAACACAAGCCTGAATGAAGCCTTTTCCTGGCAGCCTGTTGAGGTGCATGTTATATGAAACAATGGCAAAGTTATGAACCACTCTCCTCCTGTCACTCCTAGGGTCCGTGTATAAGGAATAGTTTCTCGCTTTCCAAAACATATGGTCTTTTCTAACTTTTGCATGCAAAGCTCTCCCACCTCTTTCTTCCCTTCTTTTTCCAGCCCCCAGATCCCTTTCTTTTCTACCTGCTTAAGGAAATCCTACAGGCAATTCCGTTCATAGAGCCTAGTGGCTGGACAAATACTGTGATGAGCTTTTTATATCTCAGTGAACAGCACAAACTTTGGCAGTTTCTCAGCAAAACAACCTTAATATAGTCAAAACAACCTTTTATGGCCAGCAAAAAAATGTTCATCTCCATGAAATCTAATATACCTCTCTCTCACACACACAGATACACACACACACAAAAAGAGAAAAGTGAGCAAAGAATAACATCTCAGTGAAAAGACAGGCTGTGATTTCCCTTCGAGGTTAAAAGTTACCATCAGATCAAGCAGAAATCATTATTATTTCAACATATCTGGGATTTTCTGTTTAACAGCATCCTTTCAGGTTCCTCAGAGAAGGGAAATGGGTTGAAGGTTATGAAACTTGGGTAATAGGAACCCTGAAGATCTCAGCATTAACAAAAACTCCGGTAACGAGTATGTTAGTGAAGGTGTAGACAAAAAAGACCTTGACAAAAAAATAAATAAAAATCTAGGGTTCGTCAAACAAAAAACGATCTTTTTAGACAGTTTAAGCCCAGATTAAATTATTTTGGCTAAAAAAAACCCCAAAAACCAAGCCAAAATGAAAAATCCTTTTCAGTACTATTCCAGACTTCAGCTTGTGCTAATTTAAAGCAGGATTGTTTCTAAAGAGCTTGCTAGAAATTATGTACAAAATCAGAGTGGATCACAGTACCTAATGCAGCTTGTGGGAAACTTCTAGTTTTCTTGATGTTTAGTACTGGGACATTGAAAATCTTTTCATCATAAGCATTCGTGTTTTGGTGTACCTCAAAAGTGATTTACAAATACTTCAAGCAGTGAGGCATTATATGGATATAAGTTACAGAATGCCTGCCTTAAATATACACACACAACTGAGCTCTCAAAATATTAATTTGCTTTTCCCTAGACTGATGAGAAGACAAGCTCTTCCATTTACTGGAAAGATAAGTACTCTATACTAGCAAGCTAACACAAGACTGAATCTGAATAACTGACTACTTTTCTCTTTTAGGTAGAAATTAGGAAGGAAAAAACAAAAAGAGTAAACCAATATAGTGTCATGAAAAACCATCTAAAATAAATTTATATCATACGTAGGTAATTAATATTCGGCAATGATTTAGCATACATTCTTCATCACACCTCAATAATTTCAATGCCCCCATGCTTAAACATGGTTTAAAAAAAAAAAAAAAAGCATTCATTGTTCTTACTGATCTCATGAAGTTTACTACTAGCTAGTAAAGGGACAGATGTACAGGAATAATGCCTTAAAGACACACCTGATGTTTGTAGTGGCAAATCCTTTTATTTGTCTCTTTTTTTGCAGGTAAAGAATAGTACAGACTGTGAATGAGATACAAACCAATGGACCTGGCTTCAGTTCACATACGACTAAGTCTTGTTCATCACCTGAAAGAAAAACTTTTTTTCCCCTCTTGTATTTGAGAATTTTTTTTTCAAATTCACCTTTTTTTTTTTTCCTTTTAATATGACTTCCTTGGTGGTAACAAATGAGAGAAGAATTGCAACGATACTGCATGTAAAATAACCTTCTTTTGTCTGCATAAAAATGCATATTCTCTGTGACAGAAAATATGCCAGAATTTCCTTCAGATATATATTTTCTACACTCTTCTGTTTGATAAACTTTCATGAAACATATGTTTCAGTCTTGGTTTGGTTTGGCAGTTGTAAACACAATTACGCTCTCGCAAAGCAGGACGTAACCTTGCTACCAGTTAACAGTTCCTCCTGTCTGTTAATTCCACGAGTGTAGGTTTGAGCAAGGAATATTTTTTGATTTGCTGACACTGTTGAATATTTCAATAAGCTGTTCTAATAATCAGCCTGAAGGTCAAAGGCATGCCAGGCATTCTGTCATGTGCAATAACCATGTCTTGAAAGCTACTGGGATCAGCTTGAGACATAACTGCTTCCCACATCTTCCTCTAGGTCTTCAGCTCAGTTAGCCTAGAGGAAACGGCTGCTAAATCTGTAAATTTTTTTTCCCTGTTCATTTTATATTCTGACTGATATCATAAGGTGTCAGAAAAGCTGCTCCCATTGTAAAACAGAAAATTTAAATTGTAAAAGCTGCCCCTGGAAATGCTGTGTCCTCGAAGCACCCTCATGCAGCTAAACAAACAGGTGCATGCAAAATAAAATTGTCATTGCCATAGCAAAAAAATTTCTCCGTGGCAAGAATGAGAACGGTCTTTCATGTATCTATTTAAAGTAGACCCACTCTTGAATATTCAAATAAGTGAAATCATATTCAGAGCTTGCTTCCTCCTATCTTTTGACTCACACAAGTTTTTCTACTTGAAGGATAAAAACCCCAACATGTGGAGTTCTGTTTGAGTTGCCCTCAAAGGCAGAAGCAAAGAGGAATTTCAGAGGTTTCCTCCTTACTACTTTGTGGGAATTCACACACAAAGTGACCAGTTCTTTAGGTCTGGTAAGTGATTAGCTAAAAATTGCAGTCCCCTGTTTTCTGTGCTCAAACTCTTCAACTTAAGTTTGCTAGCCTGACTTAGGATCATTTTTCAAGGAAGAGTCTGAGAGGATAGTAACATAGTTATCCTAATTACATCATCCTCAAGACAGGCTTTTGCTCTTCCAGGGTTACAAAGCAACACAAAGAAAACTGCTCTGCCACCGTAGAGGTCCAGTATCCTGCCCTTGAAAGTCACCAAAGACTTCTGAGGAATGCAGAGAAGTCTAAGAAGCAGGGCAAATACAGGCTGATAAGCAGACACTTTGAAATAGGTATGAAATGCCTTGCCAAATCCCGCAGAAAGCTTTACCCAATGCTCCTGAACACAAGCCTCTATCAACTTAGAGGTCTACAATGGCTGAGTCAGCGAAATAAGGGTAAATCTAAATAAGAGGCTGTGCTGCACTGAATATCCTTTGCCATCCGAGCCTTTTGACATGTAACACTGCACATGACTCAAAGAAAGTCAAGCCCAGCATCTCCCCTGCCCTGTTATGGGCAACTAAGAAACAATGACATCGTCTATTGATTCCTATGAGATACTACAACATGTGCTCTCCCACAGGAAGAACTCAAGAAAGAGTACATCTCTTCCCCCATAAGCCACTTTCCCTTTTTTCTTCAACAAATAGAAATCAGAAGCGCCAATTTCAAGTTTGCCTCACATCTATCCTTTATTTTGGGAAACTGCATTGCACCAATGTCGATATGCTGCGGAACCATGCAAGTGAGAAATGGTTCATTTCCTGAAAGCTGAACACTGTGATGGCCAGAACTGCAAACTTCGTAGTAATGCTTATGACTAACTTCTTATGAAATATAATAAACCCCCCACTAAATACTATTGTAGTTATATTAATCAGATACATTAAGATATGTCTTTAGACATTTTGTCCATCAGGAAGCATATACTTCATAGGCCTCTGTATCATGGGGATAAGGCTGCCTCTGATAGCTTGCTGACAGCAAAATAGGTACCTACTCTTAACATGAGTTCATTACTGGGTCTTGTAATCAATGATATTTGTGTTTCATTCACAACTTTTGTCACCAGAGGTGACCAGGGAAACAAAAGATTTTAGAACACATAATAGGTTTTTAATGTCATGCAGTGCAAACTGAAAAAAGTAATAATACAGTTTTAAAATCAAATATATCTGTTAGGTTTTCTTTGGTTTTAGCATTGAGGACAACTTATAATCATCCCAGTAGCCAACAGCACATTATTATAATTTCTCCTTTTATTCTTTATGATATTGTCCCTATGAAACTCTTTTGAGCATTAAATATAATGGAATTCATTTTCTATGGAGACTTGGGATGACTTAGATTAGCATACATACAGCCAGCCCTTCCTGCATTCCTTTTCAAATGCTGTGCACAGGGGTGGCACGGTTAGTTCAAGTGTTGAGCAGTCACAACTATGAGTGCTGCCAGTAACAGCTCTGGCTTCTCAAAACTTAACAGCCATAGCAACAAACACAAACACGTTCAATTCTTAGGAAAATAGGCAACTGACACTTCTGTACATGTTCAGTGTTTAACTAAGCATTTAAGTAAACTGAAAACTCAGTCAAGGTCTCATTTAGCTTTCTGAAGAATAAGGAAAAGAATATTCTCTTTCTTGCTCATTTCTTCACAGGCATGCTTAAGAGTGTTTTTTGTTAGCGTATGCCCAGGGCCATCAGAAATGAAGCTAATGTTTCCTTATTGAAAAATTGTCTATAACTACTTTCCACTTAGCACAAAAATAACCTAAGAGGTATCTCATTCTGAACAGCATGTTTTCAAGTACTCGTATTCCTCAAGATTGATAAAATACAGAAAGAAAGTTTCACAATTTTGAGTTTGTGTTCAAAGTAAGTCTTGACATTAAAAATAAATTGTGCTTCAATTTTGCAGTCCAGCAAAGCAGGGAAGATAAAGGAAATATTTTATTAATTAATCCTTGTCCAATCCTACTAGATTTTTGTCTTCCATACATTCAGCAGGGTAAATTCTTTTGTTACTCAGTGAGCTTATAACATTTTCACATAAGCTTAATGATATTTTCCTAGCTACTTATAAAAATACTTACTTTCGTCTTTCTGCTTCAAATTTACTTAGGAGTTTTCGGAGACCACCATTCTTAAATCCTTGGAAATGCGCTGCTGGAGCTCCCACAGTGATGACATCATACAGAGCATCTGGAATGGAAACAGACAAGCAGGGAGATTTTGCATGCACTTACGCCCAAGGTATGGCAACACTATGATATTTACTCTACAAGACACGGGGAAAAGAAGCCACAATTTCCAAGGAATAATTGAGAATCTGTGTCTCAAGGATGCCCAAGAGTTAATCAATCTTTCCATACAGCCACCTGCACACCTTAGAAACTTTCTCTGATTTATTGCTACGTCTAAATTATAAGCCACAGTGTAGAACAATATTCTAGCTCTGCAGTTTACAAAGCTGCCAAGTAAATTGGCCCTTTGTGTATTTTACTTTATTACCTCTTTCATTATTTAACTTGTAGTCATGTTGAGATGCACAGATTTATGCATTTTAGAGTCAAAAGACACCATTATGATGGAATAGTCTGACTGCCAGAATAGTCTGACTGCCAGGCTGCAGAATTATAGCTAATATTCCTGCATCAAGCTTATCTTTTCTGGTTGAGTGAAGGCTTTTTTTTTAGTTTGTTAAAAAAAACAAAAAAAAGCAGCATCTAATCTAGATTTAAAGACTTCAAGTGACAATTCCCAGAGAAGTTGCTCTAGTGACTAATCTATCAATCCGAGTAGTAAAATTCTCTACTTCTTTTCCAGTTTGAATTGTTTAGCTTCCACTTTCTGATAAGATTACCCTTTTAATGCTAAATTGAAAAGTCTTGTTCTATGACATATGCTTATGAACACAGAGCAAGTCAGTTGTTTTCAGCTGAAAAGCTACCAGAATAGGAAATAAACTATACTCCTGAAATTCTTGCTGAGACAACAAACTGTTGTTACTCTCTGTATGCACCTGGTGTCTTGTGACATGTGGGATGAACTTTTTCTATGGATGTACACTTACAGAACTGGAGATGGAATATCTTTCTAACAACAACCTCTCATTTTGTGTCTGTGATTGATTGTCAGCGCAGAGATGAAGATTTAACTACATCCCAAGCCACAATATTTATTCCTTCAAAGTTTAAATTTACCTTCACAGAATTTGTTTGCACCAAGCAGTACCTGTTTTGTGCCCAGTCTCGCTGGATGTATAAAAATACAGGTCAGAAATGCCTCATTCTTAGAATGTATTTCTTCAGGAAATATTAGAGTATATTTTTTTTTGTGAACCATTTTATTCATCAAGGAAGCTTTCCATGTAAATTAAAATCTAACGCTCTCCTAAAATTGAATTTTTCTTGCATTCTGATGATAAATATCCCTAGAAGCAAGAACACTGTACAAATGATTCACAGTTAATGAACTATGTTTTACTTTCAGAGTTGAATCTCAAAGCATATTCACACAAATTGATTCGATCTCTAATGAATTGGTGACTCTTCAATTTCCACTTAAAAGGAGAAGCGACATAATTTTATTAGCCACAGGTGAGCTTCAGGATTCTTAAATAGCCCATTCTTTCAGGTCTTCATACAGATTTATCCATAATGCATAATCTTGGGCTATTAGAGTTGCAATGGTACTTGAAAATGAGTAGTTCTATTGCTTAAAACAACCCATCAGGTTTACTGAATAACTGCTTCTGAATATGTTTACAGATAACAGAACTACAGGAAAACATTTAAAAGATTAAACCCTGGTGCTTTTTCCAACTTCTTTTTAAAAATAAAGAGTGACCCTGCTTATAACTGCTCTGGGGGGATTTATTCAGAAGGAAGCTTTCATTCAGCTTGTGGCCTCTTCTCAGCATGGTCAAGGAGAGACACAAATGCACCCAGAATCCCACGCAAGCAAACATGGGAGGGTGAAGATGGCAAAGAAGAAAATGCCTGTGACCCTGGTGATTGGCATTGGGCAGTCTCACTCCTACTTCCCAGGGCCCAGCACACTGAGAAGTGCTGCAAGACTTGGGAGGAATGCCTTGTGATGTACTCCATCAATGCAGCTCCTCCTGAAGGACATGTGGTGTCAGCATGAGTGCACTTGGTACAGGAATGCTCCAGTAACTCAGAACCATCAAGAACAGACTACTGCTGACAACTCTCTACAGCGGAGACAAAGCTGAAAATGCAGCAGAGTCATAGGAGCTGTACCATCCTGTCAACGTGCTCCCCTAAAGTTATTAATTGATAAAACCCCAAACCTCAACCCTTCCTCGAGTAATTATTTCAGAATTTGAAGAAAGAAAATGCAGATGATTAGACTGTATGGAAGATGAGGTTTAAATCAATCACAATTCATACTAACTGTTCTGACTCAAAATGCACTCTCCTCTTACTCATAAAAATGAGACATTAACACCAAACAAAAAATAACAATTCCTTCACTGTGCAGAAATGTAAAGTATCTGCTCATCATTCCTTGGGAAAAAACAGAGCTTTTGCAACATGGTGACAACCACAGTGGCACAGTACAAGGCTCATAAACCTAAGGTTTATCAGAGCATTTTAAAGAGTTGGGGGATTTTTATGTCAAGCACAGCTCAATCTTGAATTTGAAGCAACCTGCTTGCCTTCACACGAGGCAGTCAGTGCCTCACACTAGCCAGAAGCAAAATGAAAATCTCTTCAGTCCAGTTTTAAAAAAAGAACAACTGATGTATGAACAGGGACAAAAGCAAAGCTATGACAATATGTAAACTTAACTTTTGTAGTATGATGAACAGATCAAAATGTAGTGTTTATCAGATGGTTAGGGACACAATTATCCCATAACGAAACAGTATTTTTCTCAAAGCTGTTACTACTGGTAGCTTAAACACACAGGTATTTTCTATTCCATGTCAGTACCCAAGAAAAAAAACCTGAATCAAAGTTTAGTAAAAGTAAACCTGTTATTGAACACGTTGAACAAAAAAGCAAATATCCATGTCCAAACACATGACAGATGGGATTAAAACCAAAATTAAGATATCTGTGTAAGGGTTAACAACTGCTTTATGGCTCATCAACTTGTTTAATGTTTACATGCTTGAGTTTACTTTTTTCTTTCTTTTTTTTTTTTTTTTTTCCTATCACTCTCCTGGTTATATTCCAGGTGCCCTTTGACACATGCCAAGCAATGCAGGAGATGAGAAACACCAGCTTATGGCAAAGTGCTGCTTGCTCCACAATCATTAGCAATTACTACAAACTGTTCAAAGTGTATGTATTTACTACAAGATACAGTTCTTGAATGCTCATAAAATGAAACTTACTTTAGTGAGCTAAGTAGATGGAACAGTAAGTAATAGATGCATAAATCTTTATCCAATGAAAGGCGAATATAATAACAATCTCCAATTACTTTTTGTTATATTTATACTACAGTGCTACCTTAATATCCTAAACATATTGAGAAAACCATTTTGTATATAGAGACATAAAGAGTTCCCCATAACCAAGGTGTCAGTCTTCCAAAAATATGCGTAAGCAAAAATTCCCTAATTTTAACACAAATTATCTTTTTTATTAGCATTTGGCAACCTCTAGACTTGAGTGTAATAAGAATAGCGTTATCTAATTCTTGTGTCAGTGGAGCGAACATTAGCTTATGAAAAAAGGGAGTTTTATAATTTAAGCAAAGTTCTGAATTTAGAAGAAAATTCTAATTGTTATCTCTTTTTGTACCCTTGTCAATTATGGATTAATCATATGCCACAAGCAAAATGCTTTTGAAGGAGCAAGGAGAAGACTCATTAAAACCAAAACAAAACTCATGGAGTGCAAAACTTGTGGATGATTAGGTAAATGGTATATTTCATTCCATTTTTTTTTGGGAGGGGGGGAAAACCCACACAATACCCTGTTCCCAGAGAGGTTTTCTTGAAAAGACATAAAATTAAGGTACTGGCTACCAGTAGCCATTACAAATCTAAAAATGCTTTTGCATTAATTAACTTCAAAGCGTTAGCTAAATTAAAATTTGTGCTGTCATTCTGTCACTATAAATCCCCAACTTGTTAAAGTATTTGGAGGCACTGTTGTTTACTAAAAGAAAAAAAAAAAACAAAATATTGAACCAATACAGTATCTAACAGACAATCAGAAGTTCCCAAGTTCCAACATGAAAGTGGATTGAACATCAGCAGTATAATACTCCTATAACTATTGCTTGTACTTACTATTTTACAACCTACTTAGATGCGGAGTGTATTTATAAGGCAAAAACCTTACAAGAGTGCAATTTCCGTGTTTCTACAGTGACAGCTAATTTAATAGATCTCAATTTATCAACAAATTATTCCATGTACTACAATTTGCTCATATATATGTATCAATATAATCTTTTATCTGTAAAGCATGCTGCTAAAATTATATGCAAGTAGCACTAACAGAATTGAATATTAAACAATCTCAGACAATATTACAGAAAATTATCTGCCTTTCCAGAAGTTACTAAAGTGTGCAGTATTTTCAGCATGATCCGTGAGATATTTCCACTCAACACTAAGCAAATGCTTACATGCTACAGGGTAGTACTGAATAAGCCGATTTAGGCACAGCCAGTGCTGGGCTCATTAAAGCTTCCTAAGAAAGAGGATATATTAAGTTTAGAAGTAACACTGTCCTTAATGGAACCATGCAACTTGCATTAGCTGGGCTGGTGAGTTCATCCCAGCAATCTCTGGGAGGAAATGTATTGTGCTCTATCTCTGGTGGCACAGTGGGGAAAAAAAAGCCCCACGTTAGAAACATGACAGGTAAGACCAGATTTTACACTATACATTATGGATCACAATGAAAAATTAAGTCAGTGCCCTAGAAGGACACAAATCTTACTGAAGATTGTGCAGTGTGTCAATATGAGTCATTACAGTATTAGTTCTGCAACGCTACAACAGAATATTTTTAACCGTGCAGAGTTTACCATTATATTTCAGTGAACATATAATCTGCATTTACTCATTTGAAGCATCATAGAAACAATACGAGCACGGCACCCCTGGAATTTATTTTAAAAAACAGAACTTAAATTTAGTTAATCATTCCTTGGTTTTCCAAGATTTGCAGTCAATATCCAAAACTTGTGGTGTCAGAAGATGAGGAATATAAATCTCTTGCATAGCTTTAAATTTGGACCAATTCCTAAGTTTCAGCACAGACTCAATGATCAAAGTCAATGGCAGAATGTTTGTGTGCAGGTTTCAGAATTGGTGGAGAAATGTGGAGGACAGGCAAGCCTATTCGATCTCACGATTTACTTATGTGAGGTCCTCTATGGATAGAATATACTCAGTTGCTCTAGAAATATTCCAAACAATATCCAAACCTGAAAACTTAGGGTTTAGAAGCAGATGCGCAGGCCTCAGAGAATGAAACCAAACCTTTCAAGCATGACAGGCAGGTTCCAAATATGTACACAAAGTAAAGGCAGGAAATAACACAAAGTTTCTAGAGTCCATTAAACACAGTGAAAAGTTGAACACTTGAAGCCTATACAGCAGCACAGATTTTTAAATGATGAAATGGGAAGCTTTTGATTTCATTAAAAACCAAAAACCAACCACCAAACCAAAAAACCCAAAAAACAATGTAGTCATACGAGAAACCTGTGTCAAGACATACTGCATGAATCTTACAAACAAGCTAATACTGTACTTCTTCACTGTATTTCTTGTGATATTCTTTTCTCCTCAGCATTATTCAAAAAGCACGTAAGTCCAAATTGCACGTAATTTACTAAAAAATATATAAATCAATTTAATGCTATTATTTTCCATGTTTTTATCAGCAGTTTATTTATGATCCACCTACAAAGTTTAACAAGACTGTTGCCAGTATTCTATTACTAAGTGAAAAATTAAAAATGACCAAGATTCAACTCTCTGAACAGTATACTCTTGAGTTCTGTTGTGGTTTTAAGGTTTCATCTAAAAGGATGTCCACCTAATGTTTATCCTTGAAATTGGATATATAAATTAAGATATTCACATCATAAAAAGGGATGAAATGGAAACCATACCTCTCAGTTCCAAGTTTAATTGCATTTCAAAGCATATCTTATTATATGTAGGGTCTTTGCAGAATACACTTTACCTTTCAATCGAGGACTATGCACATGCATTCTTTGCAGATGAAGATTTATTGGGATGAATTCTAATGTTTTTTCTCCTTTGCTACAGCTTGATTTGAAGGAAGAACCTGAGAAACACAAGTTTAAAGAATCATTACCTTAAGCACGCAGCAGATGTTTTGTCTTCTGTTAATGTGAGGACAGTACTGGTATGTTAGGAATCAGCTTTAATTTACTTTTGATGTGTAATTGCATATTGAGCAGAATGGTTCACTAACCAACTCTCAGCATGTATCCACATCGGGAGCAGCAGAACAGCTTTTAATTCACAGAACAATCTAATTTTTTATTCTAGGTGCTAGACAATTTTTCCTGCTGTCTGAAATTAGACTGTTGGAAACAATGTCATAATTAATGTGCATTCTATTTATATTCTGTGCTAAAAACACAGGGGTACAGAGCTACGATAGTACCACATTTTCATCAAGTAACGTTTTTCCTTAAACCAAAAGTATTACACTGACTATGCATTCTTCCTAGGAAGTTCAAATACAGAAACATAAACCAGGTTAAGAAAAGCTATAAATTAGTTTTCTTTCTAAAAAGCCAAAATCACAAGAAGCACAATGCTCTGGGAGAAAAAACAATAATGTGGTTGCATACTTCAAAAGCATGAAATTATGAGTAAAACTTTGTAGTGGTATGATGGAATAGAATTTAAACCTGACAGTATGAAAGCATAATTTACCTTGAGATATTGATACAGCACATATATATAAAACAAAAGTGTGTGGATTAAGAGAGATGGTCCTATCTTCTCACTCAGGCAGCTCAACATTTACTCAGACTGCTTTTCAGCACTCTATCATATTGACAACTCTTAATCATTTGGATTAAAATTTCTCAGATTCATAAAGGATTTAAAAAAAAAATCATTGGAAAGATTCAACCTTTTCTTGCAAAAAAAAAAAATAAATAAAGGAAATATTTGGGTTTTTACTTGCTCAATCAAGATTTCCCAGAGGTTATCTGTTACAACTGCAATAGATTCCAACATGACTAAGCACGGAGCCTCCTAATGCAAATCACATTGCCAGAGGGCACCAGTGATACTCGAGACAAGCCAAGCCTGCTTAGGCTGCTACCTAAGTTTAGTAATTTAAAGTAATAATTTAACAAAGTTCAAGAGCAAAGGTAGCAAGCAAAGCAATTGACAGGAGTCAAAGATTCAGAAATTATAAGAAACATCAGGATGCAGGCTGAAACATCATTTATGATGAGGAATAGCAGTGGGAAACCTGCATCTGGAAAGCACAGAAAGACAAAATTATGGGAGCAGCAAAGGGAACTTGAACTGCAACAGAAAAGGAAATACAGCAGGTGAGAAAATTGTAAATCATTATGAAAGAAAAGAGAAAGGGAGCAGATTATTTATGAGAATTCATCGGAGACCAAGATCAAATCTTAAGGAACGATCACTGCATCTGAGACAAGGAAACACTGGCAGAGCAAGACATGAATAAACTGGCAGCAGATTAAAAGGGACAGGCAAAAGTAAAGTAGAAGGGAGAAGAGGAGAGAAGAAGGAGAAGAGGCCTGCTCTCCCTGAAGTACACTTCTGTCCTGAGCTGGAACAGAACACATGCAGCATTGCTAAGTTTTCGTATTCCTCTTTTCAGGGAAGACCTATGAAGCAAGATTTCCTTCCCATCTAGTGCCAGAAACATATGGGATAATAACCCCCCACCACTATCTGTTATTCTCAGGTTACTCGGGTATGAGAGGTCCATGCAGTGGAATTCATATTCTCAAAGTGCATTTGCTGGTATCATCCATGTGATAAAACTAATTTTCAGTATAGTTTGTTTTTAAATAAGTTGTTAAATCATATTTAATGACCAAGAAAAATACATTCTCTCTATTAAAATAGTTGTTAGTATTGTTGCAAGATTAAAGTCTTCCAAGTCAGGAAATACCATAATATAGACATAACCTTCACCTTACATCTGTCTGACAAGGAA
This sequence comes from Nycticryphes semicollaris, assembly GCA_013400055.1. NCBI lineage: Eukaryota > Metazoa > Chordata > Aves > Charadriiformes > Rostratulidae > Nycticryphes > Nycticryphes semicollaris. Next base: position 267,169 of record VXBJ01000966.1, read on the forward strand.
CTGTGAAATAGACTTCATTGACATATCACATAGCAGCTTTTTCCAGCTCATTGAATGTTTAAGGCCTTTGCTGCTCACTTTAGAAGCGTTTTGTTTCCAACTTTTACTTCAGTATCCAGATGCAAATATATTGCTCAAGCATTCCACAAAGGCAGCATTATTAATTTCGTCAAACCTGTCTAGTGCATGCATCACTACAGTCTCCAAGGGCTTTACAAATATTTATAGAATAAGCTTAACCGGCAGAGTAAAAGGGCTATAATTTTATCCATTGTAATGGCAGAGAATAACTTTAGAGTGAAGCATTTAAGAAACAATGCATCAGTATGAGATATGGAGGATCTCATTCTACAGAGTAGGCATTCTAATGCCACATCACATTCCCTTCTGGAAAGGCAGCTCCCACTGAACTGAATTATGTCCATAAACACTGAGAACTTCTGCAAAATGGCTTTCACCTATTGCCAGACTTCCAAAAAGAACAATTAACCACTTCTACAGTCTGACTTGAAGAGCATCACATAGCAACTTGGTGATAGAGGCAAGGGATAGCGTCCAGTTCCCCAGAATAATATTCAACTGCCTCAACTTTGATTGTCATTTCTTCCCCTTCTGGATGAAAAAAGAATAATGTTCAGTTTGACGACTGAAATGGGGGTCGGGTGTAAGTATATATGTGTGAGAAGGGGGAGAATAAGTCATTGCAGGTCAAACTAAAGCAAACAAAGTTGCAAAGTTCTAGTCCTTCCCCTAATCACCAAATTTGTGTATTGGAATAACCTGAAACATTTTGTTTTGATGTTACTTAACCTGTTTAGGATTCCTGTTATTATGTTTCCCTGAAAGAAAAACACTTGGCATTCTCTAAAATTCTCCCTCATTTTTGAGGATAAAAGTGTCTGCCAAAACAACTCAAATTTGACCTAGTATTAACTTCCTTAAATCTCCATTTTCAGTAAATATGCTGCTAAACAAAAATTGCTGTCTAACACTAATGCAGTCTCCTGATAATTTCACTGCAATCTGTCAGCTTCAAAAACAAATTAAGTGGTCTACTAACATTCTTCTCCATTAAATTCCACAAATAACTGAGCATGAAGCAGGTATCTCTCAGAAAACCCAACATATCATTGTATAAGAGGAATACAGAAATATTTTTTGGGGAAAAAAAAAAAATGTATTTACAGACGTTGTCTTCCTTTCTGTACACTGCTTATGAGTCTTCCTAGTTCTGATACACAAGGAGATCGGAGATACTTGCACCTGAATGACTTACATCAGTTGGTCTTGCACAATTGTTTGTGACAAGATACACTTAAAACTGTGAGAATGTAGAGCAAACGAGCATACCAAAGCAATACATATTTGAGATCATAATGCCCATCCTTGCAATCACTAATATGATACCATAGCAAGAAAGCAGCAACAAACACAAAGCCTTTGTAGTAATTCAGAACAAATGCACCTATTTCGTTCCAGGCCATGTGAAAAAGTGAGGGGGAGGGAAGCACACACCAGCAGGAAGAGGCAGAAAGGCATGCTACAAACAGACAGAAATCCTTCTTTGCTAAAAGTACAGTGTTATTCAGGAAATAACACTGTAAACCGAAAAGAATGGTCCTAAGTTGCTTGAATGATTTCTGAACAATCAAAAGACAAGAAACTCAAAAGAAATAATTTGTTCTGCAGTCTTTTCTTGTTCTTTTTATGAGGAAAAATTACTACAGCTGCCTTTTCCGCCCATTTGCCACTGATGCTGTCTTATCCCACTGGCACACGGACACTATGATACATTACAGTCCCTGACCACAGGGCTCCGACAAGTATTAACTGAAAAAGCATCCAGCACACACCAGAATGTAAGACCACTGTGTCCAGATGAAAAAAAGCACGGCAGCACATACTACTGTTTCTGCACAGAGGACACACTGCCCATCTTGTATTAATTCTGTGCTCTTCTGGCACAACTTGGGCAATGACGATTACTACACTAAGGGGATGCAAAGCATAGCTAGATGTTACTTTTACCCAGTAGACTGTTTAATGTAGCAAATTAGGTTTCAAGAAAAAAATGACAGAACTATTTCTAAGGCTGGTTTCAATTGGCAGACAGTATTCAATACTAGCGGAGCAGTATATTCAAGGGATCTGGCAATTAAAAAACACACACTGGGGATTTTTTTTCTGGCTGCTGCGTAACTATGTACCATGTTAACTGTGAAAAACTGATGAAATGCATAAAAAAATATTTGGAAGAGGAAATAGGACACCTGCGAGAATTTCAGAAATGTTTCATTTTTCTGTGTTTTATTTCTGCTGAATACGC
>VXBJ01000966.1:269553-391613 GCA_013400055.1 Nycticryphes semicollaris
AAAAAATCAGTCTAGTTAATTCTTAGCTGCTCCAGAAGAGGAAAAGCTACTTTCACAGAGTCATCGATTCGTACCTGTATGCTTCCCAAGCTCTGCAAGAGTATCCTGGTACATGCTCAACATCTGATCACAGTGGGCAATAACACTTTTGCGCATATTGTCCCAGTGAGGAGCAAGTTCTCCCAAATCTTTAAGTTCCTGATTCCTGTATTAAAAAGCAAAAAGAGAAGGCACTAACTTACTCATTAATCCATTAACACTCATCCAAATTAATCCAAAATCAATGTTAAAAACCATCACAGGCACTTCTTAATTGAAATGAAATCTGTTTCCATGATGTGTGTAAAATCCACTGATTTCAGCTCTGCTATTCAGCCAGACAATAAAGAACGTCAAATCAGCGAGTATTACAGAAATTTGTGTTCAAAACTCGTGTTACAAATGCAATGGCCTGAGAACTGAAATATTTCTTCCTGGGAGCTTCCAGGCTCCAGAGAGCTGTTCTTACAGGAGGTAATTTTTTCTGAAGAAATAATAAACGCTATTGTAGAGAATACAAAGTTTGTCTCTCTTACAATGCTTGCATTGCACTCTCTCCTTGGATACTTTCATACACATCATAAACACAGTTCTAGCCGTGTTTCTACAAGTGTCTGTTTAACCAACACACCAGTCACCACGTTTCTTTAGCGTTAAAACACACCGATGAAAAAAAAAAAAACCAACACCCAAGTCCCCTAAAACTTAATCTTCAGCCTTACAGTTGTGTTCATCAGGCCAAAACCGCAGTGTTATGGTAACCAAACATGTCACTGAAAATCCAAAAGGAAATCCTTTAGCAAATTATCAGGTTTCCTGTACGCTCTTGAGAGCTGACCTGAGTGAAACAGAGATCACTTTAATTTCCTACACAAACAAGCACAGTTACATTACACTGAGCTTTCTGTTTGTTCTCCCCTCTTGCAAAGTTCATTCTATATATATCCCCCAAAGCCACTTTGGGGACCTGCCTTTAAGGAAACTGAAAAGGAGAGATCTTGAGTCTTCAAAATACTTGGAATTGTTCAGAAGAAAACTCGCGCAACATGACCAACTGGGTTTTTCTCATTTTCCTCAAAGTATCAAGCAGTTTGTTTCACTGCAACTCTTGGAAGTCTTGAAAATAAGACTTATAAAGGGACAGCTCTTGCATATAGAAAAATTACTAAAGAAAAAGGAAAAAGCAGAGGGAGAGGGGGCAGAAAAAGGCCAAAGTGACTGCAGCACAGAAACATAGAGCTACACTTAATGCAACAGTTCTGACTACTAGCGAAAAAGTCTTAAATTTATTTCTTAAACAGAAAAGCCCCACACTGATACACTGACGTTTTTACCCATCATTATTATCTTTGCATTAGAATGAACAGTACTAGTGTAGCTATGTATGCATAATTTTGCTTCTGGTTAATGTGACAACCAAAATCAAGCAGATTACACTGGAAGCAGAATTAAGGCATTTTGTTTAGACATATCTTTGAAAGCATCAAAACAGAAGCAAAGGTTACAATACATGAACTCATTGGGCGCATACTAATAACATATGATTACCTTTTTTTCCATTTCATTAAACCTGAAGAACTGAATTAGATGAAACAGTTAACTTTCCTCCATTGATATATACCAGCAGTGCTGTAGCATAAGAATCAGCAGCAGGAAGAAGACAAACCCACCAGTTCCAACCACCATTATCCTTGCAGTGTTTTAGCTGTTTTCAGAAACATCCCATTATATGAAAAATCTCAGAGCTTCCTCCTAAGAAAAGCTCATAAGATTTGGCAGGGTATCCAATTTTATTTATTTGCAGTGAAGATATTTTGGCTCTCAATATTTATGTTGTCTTATTTAATAGTTTTAGGAACGATGTTTGGGCCTGGCTGAGCTCAAAAACTTTACTGCTTAGCCTATACAGGAATATAGTATTCTGCAGAGACTGAAGAAATCTAAACAGTGAGATGTAGGCAAAGCAATACACCACATTCAGAGCCCTCCGTCCCATGGCATAGCACTGTTGAGACTTTGCTCCCCTGCCTCTGTCTAAGCCCCTCCTGAAGCTGTTGGTCCAACGCTCAAGCCAGGCAACAGCAGGAATATAAATCCCCTATCTCTGACTAAAATATTCAACCAACCAACCAAAATTGGTTTAACTGACTGACTATGAATTAACTCCATTGACACCAACAGTAACAGGCAGGGAAAATACAAATCCCACCATATTAACTTTAACATGTTTTGAAAGACACATTTTTCTACATCTTATTGTTGTCAACAAGGCTTGTATTTGTTTCATCTCAGAAACATACATGCATCATTGAAGTCAAAATGCAGGCACCAGTATGTCATAAAAAGACACATCTCAAAGGTCCCTTCCAACCACTAAGATTCTGTGATTCTGTGTGATTCTGTGATCTTATCTGCGATGGTTTAATAAAGTAAGTGTGCGTTTTCCAGTAACCTAGAGCATAAATAGCATGGAAAATATAAATACTACCTTTTAAAAAATTATTTTCAATTAAGAACACAGTAAAATTAAACCCATGAGATAACAGGATTATATGCCATAGACACTATTCCTCCAAAAATAATCTTGCTGCACATTTTATATATTTTTTTCAAATGCAAATATGCAACATAGGATTTGGATACTATTTGTGTCTTGTGATTTGTCACTGCTGTTGGTGACTCAGTACAACTCCGTGATATGACTGAAAAAAGAATTATCTTTTCTGTAACTAAACTCCATCAACAATACTCCATAGTACCAAAGCTTTACCTATCATTGTTGTGAAGTGCCCCTCTCAACATTAAACAAACAGATTGAAGGAAAAGTATTTTTCACATTTTGAAGTTTATAGTTCATAGTAATGCCCACAACAATCTTAAAAACATTCTTTAATTTGTTTTATTAATACTATAATTCTTATATCAGCACTTATTTCATTGAATTTTATTCATTAACTATAAAAATATATGCAACTAGTAATTGTATCAAATGACAATTGTGATGTAAAAGAAAATTACTATTTATAATATTTATTGGTTCTACACAGAGGGCAAAGCAGTTAATGATTCACAGTTTCAAATGCAGCCATGGAATTTTGAATAGTTTGTCAACATTGTTAAGATAGAGCTATTTATCATCTTTTCACCACACTCCAAATTCCCTCTCAAAGTTTTGCAGGTAATTACACTCATCACTATGATAGATCCTGTGCTCAGCATCAACTACAACCTTTCTTACAGAATCAAATCCAAGCTTTGTCTATGTCTTACTATTCAGCTCCTCAAATTGTTTTCTGGATAGTCTTTTCTGTCAATGCACGATGGAAACTCCTACCCAGGAGCATGTCCTTACTTTCCTTCTCTCCAGCCTTGATTACTTCAATATCTTCCTTGGTGGTCTTGACATAATCTTGTCCCATTTGTATCTAACCAGAACATGGATGTAAACAATCGGTCCCATTCCTCCTCCTCCACTTCAGACATTAGCTAATTAGCTACTTTTTAAGCCTTTCTCAGGTACTTTCTGTTTTTCACATCCGTCCTTTCCTTTCGTAGACTAATTATGCCAGCTTTCACTGAGCACTTCCCATATGGCTGGAAGTAGTTCCCTATTAAAAAAATTAAAATCTACTTGTTACCCTTTCTCCAAAACTCTTCTCTGACATTATAGCAGAAAAATTCAATATTGGATGCTGATCTGCTGAAAGCACTATATACCACATTAATCATTAGTGCAAATATTAATGATCATTGGTGCCAACACATCACAATTTTAAAGAGATGAAAAAGGTCTAATAACAAGATGTGAAACTCCTCAGGACCACACAGCACTATCAGAAATGTCATGAGTCTTCATTTCAGGCTCTCATTTGTAAACCAACAACCTCTTTATTGAGAATGACTTACTGATTTACATAGCTACAATTCACAGGTACTTTGCCCTTGAGGAGACTAGAGCTCTACCCAGCCTTCCTCTGCTGATGGAAAGCAGAGTCATTGCGCAAGGTGTTACACTGATAGGCAGGATGCTTTGGGAGGATCTGGGCCTGAACTAAAGTATCTGTACTTTTCTTTGTGAACAACTACTTCATGGTAATCAGTGATCTTTTGTAAACATTACTTGACTGAATACATTTCTGTAATCATTAGCAATTGCCATTAGACTCAAAGTAAAATTACATGCTTTTTTTTTGTGTTCCACGAAAACATTCAATGAAACCCATTATTAAATGACAGTTGAACACCCAAAGCTCAGAATAACACGCTGCCTTTTCATTTATCAACTCATGTTTTATTTGGGTTTTGTTTGTGTTTTTTTGTTTTTTAATTTATTTTTAAGAACAGCTTAGGTGCATGTTTAAAGTAAACTACTAAAAGTACCTGAAAGAGACACAAAGAATTTTCTGTATTATTCCTGTTGATAATTGCTACTTAACTAACCAACTAAAAGACTAAGCAGTCTCTGCTTTGTGCCACACGCTCTGATGACCACAGTAAGAGAAAAAGGTCTCTGTCTTATCACTTTGGATATAGGAACAGCTTAGAAGTCTAAAGGAAACCTATTACACAGAATCACAGCATATCAGGGATTGGAAGGGACCTTGAAAGATCATCTAGCCCAATCACCTTGTCAGAGCAGGAACACCTAGATCAGGTCACACAGGAACATGTCCAGGCAGGTTTTGAATATCTCCAGAGAAGGAGACTCCACAACCCCTCTGGGCAGCCCCTTCCAGTGTTCTGTCACCCTCACCGTGAAGAAGTTTTTCCTCATATTTAAGTGGAACCTCCTATGTTCCAGCTTGCACCCATTGCCCCTTGTCCTATTATTGGCCGTCACTGAGAAGAGCCTGGCTCTATCCTCCTGACACTCACCCTTTACATATTTATAAACATTAATGAGGTCACCCCTCAGTCTCCTCTTCTCCACTCTGAAGACACCCACCTCCCTCAGCCTTTCCTCACATGGGAGATGCTCCCACTTCCTTCAACATCTTTGTAGCTCTGCCCTGGACTCTCAAGCAGTTTTCTGTCCTTTTTAAACTGAGGTACCCAGAACTGGACACAACATTCAATGCTGAAAATACATACTGTAATTTGTACTTGAACAAATGGTATGTGCCACGTTCAGAAATTATTTGAGAAAAGTCCTATTGCTGTAATTATGTTCCAAATTGACTTGTTTTTGCAAAACTACCAGTAGCTTCAACAGTCCAGACACCATTATGAAAAGCACAGGAAAAACCTGTGGTCAATCACAATAAAATCCAAATAAAGCAAAAACCACCAGAAAAATATTTAAATGAGCAAGATGTATCAGAAAGGTGCATTTCCTCAAAGATCTTTTTTGGATCTGATTCTTCTGTCTCAGAACAGGGAACAGCAGGAATAGCCATTTGTGTCATTAAGAACACAGCAGAAATCTTCACAAATTGAAATAAGTTCTAAAAAACCAGTGTAATTATATTATGAAGAGATAATTAAGAGGACACATGATGAAAGCACATAAACCACAAATGGTGTATTAAGACAAAGCAGTAATTTTTGATTCATTCAACTTCAAAAATCCAGTGATGCAATTCCCAGTGAAGAAAACATGACAAATTCAAAACCGAAAAAGGGAAGTGATTTTTGTCTCCGCCAAGCAGTTAGCTTCTGAAATTCAGTTTTACAAAACATCAGAAGCGAAGTGCTTAGCAGGATTCAAAACAAGATCAGACATTTCTGCAGATTATATTTGCCAAAATGTTATAATATTGTAAAGGTGACAAAGTTCTGAATATTCAAACAGGAGCTTCAGAGTAAATATACACCATAAGCTTTAGGGCATGACTCAATCACTCCTAAGTAAAGAAAACTTAGAAGCTTCCTTCTAAGGAAAGGAGCACAGGAATTATTTTTCCTAACAAATTTTACTATAAAGTGTACGTGTTTATGGACAACCATTTCTTTTTTTTGTTTTGTTTTGTTTTTTTTAGACTAGAAGCAGATAAAATTACTCTCATTTTACCTTACCACAAGTTATGGTCCTGTGATATAGAGGCAATAACCCATTAAACCAATGTAACATTCTCTCCGGAAATAAAAGAATCACAGCCTTTTTACTATATTGTTTCTAAAACAATTACTAAGGAGGATTTAATCCCTTCTGAGGAAGCTATCACAAAAATGAATAAAAGGATATTTTTCTTTCTTTTCTAATAGCTTTCATTTAGAGCCTCTTCAAAACAGTTGCCATTCTTATCTTCTTACAGAATTTCCCCAAACTATTTCAGATTCTGGCAAGTCTGGCCTGACAACTAAAACGTAGGTTTTGGCTACCTGTTGTGCGCTTTAAACATTCCTTTAAAAAAAATACAAAAGAACCAAAAATCAAACGAAGCCAAACAAATAACCACCCCCACCCCCAAAAAATGCTACCAACTTATTAATAGTACTTTAAAACCTATTTCCTCTGTGTATATGTGGAGAATAGACAGGGTTTCACAAAGGCTTGAGAAAATTTTATACTGTTCCTGAAAGCTGAAGTTTTCAAGTTCCTTTTACATTTCTATCCACCACCATCCCCCTTTTCATTATCCAAAAACATAGACACTACATAAGCTAAATTAAACCCATTTCTTCCGGCCTGCCTTGAAACGCTTTCCCTTACTTGATATTACTTGGATTACTTTTTCCTTACTTGGATATTTTATTACCTGGGTTTATATGGGAAAGACTCAAGATCTTCAAACAACATGATCATTAGAGGTTAGTTCCATGATTCACGTTCAAGAGCAGAGCATAATTCTCCTGCATTGCATGACTGCAGAGAGTCTGAAATTCAATAATATTCAGAATGGCATCTGTGGAATTTACACTTTAATCCTAAATTACATTTCAATAGTTAGTAATGGCATATAGAATTTGTTTATGTGTTTGGGGGTTTATTTTTTTTGGTTCTTTTTTAAATCTTGGGTTTTTTTATCAGGGAATACTGGAATCAGCTTAAGACAATGTTGCTTCACCTCTACGATATAAGCAAAAATCATTTTACTCTCGTAGTTTATAACTTCCTTTTTTTTCTCTCAGCTTGGAATCATATATGTGGCAAGATTAATCATACTATTAATTACATGATTACTCAGGCATTTAAACATTGGGTTTCTGTTTTCTTTTTTCCCCAACTTACTGAAGCGTCTCACTCAAAATAAATAGTCAGGATCTTTATGACACTAGCAATATAATAAAACTGTACAAAGCTTTTCTAACCACCTTGATGCCTTAGTGCCTCTAATTTATGTTCTCTGCATCCCCTCTGACATGAACTGAACTACACTCAACTTAGTGCTATTAGAACCATGAATAAACANAATTCAAAACCGAAAAAGGGAAGTGATTTTTGTCTCCGCCAAGCAGTTAGCTTCTGAAATTCAGTTTTACAAAACATCAGAAGCGAAGTGCTTAGCAGGATTCAAAACAAGATCAGACATTTCTGCAGATTATATTTGCCAAAATGTTATAATATTGTAAAGGTGACAAAGTTCTGAATATTCAAACAGGAGCTTCAGAGTAAATATACACCATAAGCTTTAGGGCATGACTCAATCACTCCTAAGTAAAGAAAACTTAGAAGCTTCCTTCTAAGGAAAGGAGCACAGGAATTATTTTTCCTAACAAATTTTACTATAAAGTGTACGTGTTTATGGACAACCATTTCTTTTTTTTGTTTTGTTTTGTTTTGTTTTTTTTAGACTAGAAGCAGATAAAATTACTCTCATTTTACCTTACCACAAGTTATGGTCCTGTGATATAGAGGCAATAACCCATTAAACCAATGTAACATTCTCTCCGGAAATAAAAGAATCACAGCCTTTTTACTATATTGTTTCTAAAACAATTACTAAGGAGGATTTAATCCCTTCTGAGGAAGCTATCACAAAAATGAATAAAAGGATATTTTTCTTTCTTTTCTAATAGCTTTCATTTAGAGCCTCTTCAAAACAGTTGCCATTCTTATCTTCTTACAGAATTTCCCCAAACTATTTCAGATTCTGGCAAGTCTGGCCTGACAACTAAAACGTAGGTTTTGGCTACCTGTTGTGCGCTTTAAACATTCCTTTAAAAAAAATACAAAAGAACCAAAAATCAAACGAAGCCAAACAAATAACCACCCCCACCCCCAAAAAATGCTACCAACTTATTAATAGTACTTTAAAACCTATTTCCTCTGTGTATATGTGGAGAATAGACAGGGTTTCACAAAGGCTTGAGAAAATTTTATACTGTTCCTGAAAGCTGAAGTTTTCAAGTTCCTTTTACATTTCTATCCACCACCATCCCCCTTTTCATTATCCAAAAACATAGACACTACATAAGCTAAATTAAACCCATTTCTTCCGGCCTGCCTTGAAACGCTTTCCCTTACTTGATATTACTTGGATTACTTTTTCCTTACTTGGATATTTTATTACCTGGGTTTATATGGGAAAGACTCAAGATCTTCAAACAACATGATCATTAGAGGTTAGTTCCATGATTCACGTTCAAGAGCAGAGCATAGTTCTCCTGCATTGCATGACTGCAGAGAGTCTGAAATTCAATAATATTCAGAATGGCATCTGTGGAATTTACACTTTAATCCTAAATTACATTTCAATAGTTAGTAATGGCATATAGAATTTGTTTATGTGTTTGGGGGTTTATTTTTTTTGGTTCTTTTTTAAATCTTGGGTTTTTTTATCAGGGAATACTGGAATCAGCTTAAGACAATGTTGCTTCACCTCTACGATATAAGCAAAAATCATTTTACTCTCGTAGTTTATAACTTCCTTTTTTTTCTCTCAGCTTGGAATCATATATGTGGCAAGATTAATCATACTATTAATTACATGATTACTCAGGCATTTAAACATTGGGTTTCTGTTTTCTTTTTTCCCCAACTTACTGAAGCGTCTCACTCAAAATAAATAGTCAGGATCTTTATGACACTAGCAATATAATAAAACTGTACAAAGCTTTTCTAACCACCTTGATGCCTTAGTGCCTCTAATTTATGTTCTCTGCATCCCCTCTGACATGAACTGAACTACACTCAACTTAGTGCTATTAGAACCATGAATAAACACTGGTAAGTGTAATATCTCTATTTAACAATGTAAAAATTCAAATGTTTTTTTGTGATGATAGAATTTGAGCAAGTCAAAATAATGACAAACTTGAGAAAAAGACTGTTTTTTGTTTTGGTTTGGTATTGTCCTTCACTATAACATGGGAGGCTCTAAGTCAAAATACAAGTTATATCATTTGCTTGACATGGACTTATTTGAAAACGGGCATGCTGTGCACAAATACAACATCTGTAAATTTTAGCAGCCAGTCTCTGAGAAGCAGTGCTGACTGGTACAGAATGATTTCTGGAGTCTTAAAACCTGGGTGGATTTTACAGGAAAAAACCCCAACCAAAAAACCAACACATGGCTACCTGAGTCTCCATTTCTCTATGGAAGTTGTATATTAAAATGTAGTAGAAAAATATGTATCTTTCAGACAGTCTGAACTTTATACTCATTCTGTAATGTTACAATAAAGAAATCAGAAAACAGACAAATAGCATAGAATTGCACCCAAAACGGTTGCTAGAGTTGGGACAGGACAGCCATTCCCAATGCAGGAGGAAAGCCTGAATGTGCTTGGTACTCTGGAGAGAGAGTTCAAGGGAGTTCAGCAATTTATCCTTGAAATTTATTTATGGGTCAGGATCACAAATGCCATGGGCTAAATTCAGGCATAAGTAGGTAGAATTTCCTTTCAATCAAAGCCAAGTTCAGTTCCTAGAAACTCAAAAGAGCTTTAGTGTCAAATCTGAAAGCCATGTGTACTGCAGGTTCTACTAAAGCCTCCTAATTCTCTTGCTGTGCTGATCTAGTGCAATACAAGTTACACCTACAACTGCAAACTTAGACTATATGGGTTAAGCAACTTTCTGATTGTAAACTACCAAGTCTTTTTATTGTCATCATTAGGTTCAAAGAACTACTCGGCTAATTTTGCCTGATAGATGCAAAATATCTGGACAAGATTTGTGTAAAGAAATATTAAAATCAAGGAAATGGACTCATTGGGAAACCTCGAGGAAACAGAATTTCTTAATAAAAACCAGGAAAGCAGACTGTGTGACCCTTGTTAGAATAAAAATGACCATATCGATCCTATTTAAACTTCTTCCAAGGTTTGAAGACTATTTAATGCATTCATGTCTTTAAAACCATTATTTCATGCTGAAAAACAAATTTAAACATATTTCAGAGTATCATGTCAGTAAGTGAAAAAGTTTGGTTAGCAATGAACACTGCAGTTTTTTAAAGATGCAAGCAATCTTAAGGGCTATGAGAAAAGGGAATTTAAATTACGTTTTAAAATACAATACTGAATGGTTACTTTTTATAGTCAATTGCTTCAGACCTTACTATATTGAAACCACAATATGAATAAAATACAATGCGTTGAGGATGATAAAAAGTGGCCTCTGAGGCAAAAATATTTACTCTTTTATACTAACTGGGCAAGAAAGATGCAGAGAATAGTAGTTCAGAAAATAATACCCTTGAGATAGTACAAAGTAAGTTTTGTACCAGTTCAAGAACTAACAATAATATCCTCCTAACATCATTTTACTCTTTTACAAATGTAAGGAGTCCACAAGAGAGCACATCGTCGCAAGTATTTCAAAAAGCAAAGACCATACAAAGCTGAAGCTCCAACCACCATGCTTATGCCATGATAGGTGACACAGATGGCCCTATTCCCACTATCTGCTAGCATTCTACCACGAGTAGTTGCTCCTTTTGTTTGGTCTTACCTCCTCTCTCAGATGGATACAATCATTTTGGCTCTTTTTCTTTCACACCCACATTTTCTATCAGGCTTGAACAGTTAACCACATTGGCAGTCAAGAAAATCAGAACCACTTGCATCAATCTTTGAGCAATGTTTACTTTTTTCTTCCTCAAAGATTTGCTTTGTTTTGGTGAGTGTTAAATAATCATTAAATAAACAAACCATGGTGATTCTTACTCAGACTTTATCCAAGTGCTATTATTTGCATTATGCCTTTGGAGAGAATAATGCAGTAGTAGTAAAAGTGGTTAAAATAATCCCCTAACATTTAAAAGGCATTTACCCATGGGGCAAATGAAAATCTGGGAAGTGGATCAACTGTGCAAGTCATCATAATCTATTTTTATCGCTTACTAAAAAATCTTGCACATTAGTATTCTCAAACAAGATCAGCCCATAAACGCCTAAACACTGTATTAAATGAATAAAGCATTATAACAATTCATATGATTTTTATAACCCAGCATCACCGTGCATAAGTATGTATCAGTCCATTGACTTTATTAAAAGCAAGATTTTGGTCTCCCACATGCTGTTCTCTTGGCATAAAAAGATCATACAGAAGCAGTGGATGGGGTGAATAAAAAAAGAAAATAAGCTCCCATTGGAGGACAAACAACCACTGTAAACAACCACAGGCAACTCCCTCTGATGGAGGGAGCTGCCCCAAAGTGCACAAGGATGGCTTTGGGATGCAGCAGTAGCTCCCAGTGTTACTCTTATACGTGTAACCAGATGCCCATCTATGTGTGAGGCAAATTGCATTCCATTATTATTGGAAAAAGAAGGTATGCTTTCAGGGAAGCTCTGGACTGCTTACAATGCTTCTCCTGCAGTTGTACCAGCACAGCTTACAAGTATTCAAGGACAGGCTGCCATTTTAGTCACTGCAGTGGGAATTTGGACATACAAAGTATTTTGGGACATTTGTGCACCCTTATCCTCTATGTTCGCAAGCCACACATATCGTAATGATCCTCAGATGTCCCTCCTGGTTACAAGGCCAAACATGAACAAAAGTTTCAAACTTACATTAATTCGATACCCTTTTTTTATGCCAACTAGTAATAGGAACGTGATTTATATTCTCATGGCTCCTTTACTAACTACAAACTTGTCATTTTCCATTGCTTACTTAAGGTTTGCCTGTGATATTAGTATTGCTCAGACACAAAGCCAAACATGCTACAGTGTAATAAACACCCCTGTCATGTGTTGTTTCTTTATAAATGTTAACTTTTCAGAATATTTACATGTTGATGCTTACACATTCTTTGTCATGACCACATCCTAGCATAGTTCATTGCTCAGAATTTAAGTAGTCACTGGAGTCCTAAAAATTCTTAGCAATCCATTCCGTTGTTCAGTTACAGATGTAAATTCTTAGCACCCAAAAAATCTCTGTATCTTGCCTAATGCATTCTACAAATTAACATTCTAACCTCACCGCTTACGTTATTTCAACTCAGAAAAATAAAATTTAGTATTCACTATTGCTAATTCTTCTTCCTTACCTTCTCATATCCTCCTTTATGTGCAGACTGATCAGTTCTTTAGGAACATGGAAAGAGAGGGTGGTCTCAGCCATCTGTTCCCGGATCCGCATCCACTTGTTGTCAGAAGTAGGGAATCTATATAACTTACAGATTGGGTTTTTTAACACTGCAGAGAGGAAAAATTATATCGTTGCTTTACTATATGACTTAGGAAATTTATGACAACATTTTCATCCAAAAATAATACATTATTTCCCCCTTGATTCCAGAATTAATTTTAGAACCATTAAAATTCTATTAAAAACATTAAATTTGTATTTAATTTATTATAGCAGCATGGAGGAGAAAGTATGACTAGTACAGTAGATAAATCACATTTTACCTGCACAGTAGGTATCCTGTGAATTTAGCATTTCAGTGTAGTGAGAACATAAATTATGATTTCTAGTCTTACACTTAAGATACAGTTAGGAAAAAAAGGAATACACAAATGAACAATGAACTCACACACTGTCAACACCATGCCTTAACTCTCTGCTAAAATCACTTACAATTCCTAAGAAATTGCATGGGACCAGTGAACAATGTCTCAAAGCTCCCCTAGAACTGATGCATCTTCTCCATGATAGATGCTGTGCATCTATGTTAAAGGCAACTTGAACGCTGTCATGCTCAAGAGGATGCCATTTTA
Organism: Nycticryphes semicollaris; assembly: GCA_013400055.1. Classification (NCBI taxonomy): domain Eukaryota; kingdom Metazoa; phylum Chordata; class Aves; order Charadriiformes; family Rostratulidae; genus Nycticryphes; species Nycticryphes semicollaris. The sequence goes on from VXBJ01000966.1 coordinate 282,658, forward strand.
GAGTCAACTTGATCATTGTCATGGTCAAGAGACTGTCACTACATAGAAATAAATATAACAATCCTGTAAATACATTACACACACTGTTCTTGGATGACCATTGTTACTTGAGGGGAAAAATTATTTACATGATGTCTTGGAAATATATGCTTAAAACTGTTTAACACTATGCTTTTTATCTTAAAGCTCTCACATGTTGGCTATGTTTCCATTCCGATCTTACCAATGATGTTCTATAATAAAAGTGGGAAGTTTCTACTCTCTCCTTTCCTCTTTCCTTTTCTTGTTTTTCTTTTTTTTTTTTTCTCCCCCTGCTCTTAACTGATTTTCCAGAAAGAGAAAAAACGTGAAAAAGCCAGGAAAGAAAAGTTTTATTTGACTTCATTGATAAACTTACTTGGAGACAAATGATTGTCATTTAACACACACATCCACTGCTTCCTAACTCAGAATTACTTTGGACAGCCATCCAAATCCTCCAACAGTGCCTTTCCATCAGCCGTGTAGAAGAGGCTGCCTTAGAGCAGGCTCCCATTGATCTGCCACTGAACAGTCTATAACTCAAAGGAATGCATTTTCCATGTGCACTGTGAGGAAACTGTTGCTGTCAAAATGACATCTACTAATAGAAATTTCAGCTTCACGACCAACTGCTACCATTATTGCCTATGTCGGTTGATTTATAGAGAATGAAACACACAAACCAAATTACTGAAGATACATAAAGTGTCTTGTCTATCTAATCAAACTGGTTTTTAACAGAAGTTTAGGAAAGGCCTAAAACAAGACCACAAATTCAAAGATATCTGTGGTAAAACAGTGGTTGGCAACTCATAAAGAAAGGTATGCTGTAAATAATCATGTATAGGCAATTGCAGATGTATTGTTTTTCATTCCCATCACTATACTGAGATTTCTTTAATTGTTAGTCTTAAGAAAATTGAAGCCTTTTTAGGGTCATATTGCCTTTATTTATTAGTGATTTTACTTACAAAACCTAAGTTCTGGCTTACTGTTATGAAATAAGCCTAATAGATGCTTGACAGCTATGGCATATGAATGACGACAACAATTTTTATTTCCTACAAACACCCAAAATATTTCAATGTTTCAGTATCATTACACCATTACACACATTTTGCAGCTTGAGAATCCTCACCAGACTTAACTATTGTCCTCTACAAAAAAAAAAAAACAAAAAAAAACAAAAAAAAAAAAACCAAAAAAAAAAAAGCATCTCCAAGTCCTGTGCTTATAATCAACTTCCTCTCAGGGTCAGGGCTTTATTATATCACTTGATTAAAATACACTGTCACAGTTTCCTATTTTCCTACTCTTTTGCTGCAATTCTTCTAATTAATTAAATCAGTTTTATCAATAATATTGCAACCTCTGTGAATTCACCTAGTAGCAATATGGCACACATAATCTTCCATTAAAAAGACACGGAATTCCAATCTTCAGATGTTGGGGATAGCTCAAGAAAAAAAGACCTAATTTAGGTCTGCCCTTAAACAGAAACCTGCCAAAACAGATGATAATTTTGGGTTGGATTTTTTTCTTGTTTTTTTTTGTTTTTAGTGTCACCTGCTCACTGGGAAGCAGGCTGATACTTTTTATCAAGACACTTCAAATGATGATGCCCCAAACACAAAAGGCTCTTTTCTATATTTCACCATTTTATATCTACTTCCTAAGAAGTTATCAAAGGACATTTTTCTAATAAGAGCCCCTAAATTTGCACTCAGAATCAGAATTTGTCTGTGAGAACCTAATGCACATACATAGCTCCACAATCTCTTTTCCTCCCTTCTTCCCAGTATCACCAGCACCATCACAGGAGAGAAAAAAAAAAAAACAAAACAAAAGGCAAATAAAAATCTGCAGTATTATAGCAAGGGAGACTAGGAATCACTTTAAAAATGTGGATCCAAAATTGTGACTTGTATCATTGTTAGAATTATTAGACTACTCTTCAGATACTACCACTGACTTTTCTCATGGGGAAACTCTCAATGTGTTATAAGCTTGAAAACACAGTGGGAACATCTCTTAATTGGTCTATGAGAAAATTTTATTTCCAAACTCAAAAAAAAAGCCTGGGAATTTTGTTTTCACAAGGAATCCAAATAATTCCCATTTGCAGTATTAAAGCTAAAACCTGAGATTGTCAATAAGAGCTGCACAATACTTAATGTTTTTTGTATAAACAGAACTACTGAAGTAGTGATTCCATAAAAATCTCAGATGTATTTTCCTTTCAAATTACAACAATAATTGCTTTCTAATTACAACAAGCTGTCTAAAAAAGAAATCCAGAAGGCACGTAAAGCCACCCAAACAGTAAGAATGGCAAGACTAGATTAGGCTTTTATCAAGTAGTTATTAAAATGAGTGGAAGTTTCCTAAAAGTAATGCCTCCTGTATTTATACAATGATTATGAAAGGCATTGAAAAAAAAATCTAGCGAGACTGCAATGGTTAAAAGAAGAAAAACATATTTTAAAAGCTTATGTCTGTAGCATGAAGTTCAAAAGTCAATGCCATATATTTAACCATCCATATTTTTGGACAGTCTCATTTTTAAATTTAAAGACCTCTGTGCTTTTTATTCCATGCAATGTCCTTCACACTGCTACTCCTGCAAGTGAAATAAAAAATTAATAAAAGACTGAATACTCTGTTTTCATTTTTGTTCCCAATCAAACATAGATCAAAGCATACCACAGCCATATACAAATTTACTAACAGTTTTTCTATTTATATCTTCCTTTGTATCACAGGTGTATTATGCATATCATCTCAGGAAGAAAAAATTCCACTTTCTTAATTTTTGCTTAATTTCAATTACTTTTATTATCTTTTTATTGTGAAGTGCAATATGTTTACATGCAGACAATTGGCAAACTCTCCAGTGTTATAAATAAATAACTGAATTTTGAGACATATAAATTCAATCTCTTGGGGTACGAAGGGAATAGTGATAAGCCTCTGTGAAATATGATACTCATTCCCACTCACTCAGTAAGTGGCTCATAACTCACTTGAGGGCTGCGAGTTCTTTATATTAAGATTCAAATTTCAGAAGAATGCCACTGTGCATCTATGCCTGCAGGCTTAAAGATTCACATAGGGGTATTTTTTCAGTTGCATACTTTTGAAGCCTGATACACAACAGGAGACAGAAGGAACCAGAAATCTTTACAACGGTATACACATGTACTAAACATATGTAAATGAAATATATACCATACTGTAGATAGTTCTGTATGTAGAGAGCAGGGAAAATAGTACAGGCAACATTGATGTTATCACTTCTACTGCATTACTGATGTTGTTCCTTTCCCTTCAGTCCTTGTTTTTGATTGCCTCTAATGTTGTGTCACATTGAAATTTGTCTACCTTAAACTGATTATTTTTTGAAATTTTCAGTTAAGATGGTCCAGATGCACAGAATGAGGCCAGAAATCTGCAATTCTGTACTTTATAAACTTGAATTCTGACATCTTTTACAGAGAGATGCATTTTACTATATCGGTTGCAATCTACCCAGATCAGGCAATGATATAAGCCTTGGGAAAGAAATCTCAGTATGTGAAAACTCAAAACTTAAACATAACACCTTAGACATGCACCAAGAGTCTACTTTTATTGAAAATTCTTGCATCTTTCCCAGCTTCCAATGCCAACAAAACTGTGCATGTGTGATTCATGTTTTTGGGTAGAGCTAGTGTGTGGTACAACAACCTTAAGATAAGCACATACATACATACAATACATAAGAGAAAACCAGTGTCCAGGCAACACAAAGTTTTGAGCCACCCAAAGCTCAGTCATGGAGGCATGCTGGGGAAGAAGTCTAACTGGTTGGGCAAAGAGGCTAAGAGCATAAAAGAAGAGCTAAAATTTTCTAAAAAAACAAATTGGGAATTCAATAGAGTGAGACTGACAAAACTTGGAATAGATGCCAGGTGTCAGCAGAGAAGAGGAGGCAATCCTAGGGTGAGAAGAGGAAGTCACAAGTACAGGAAACAGACTGGAGGATAAGTATTTATTAGAACACACTTCCTGTGACCGAAAACTCTTTCCAATATCCTGCCTGCTGTCATTTCTTGTATATGCAAGTTTTGCTCTTTCACCTCAATCTTTTAAAAAACAAAAGTGACAAAAAAACCCTTGACAGTATGTTTGACTTTATAAACCCTAGAGATGCTGGCTAGGGTAGGGGTTTGGTTTTCTGTTGTATGTTTGTATGCGAAAGCAATAAATGTAGAAATGTTATACCGCATAATATAATAATATAATCACATGCAAATACTCATGATAAAGTAATCTAAACTTCATTATTCATAAAACATGCCTTGGACATGTCAGCGGTTCCAACAATGTACATTGCCCAAACTCCAGCATTTCCCCATCTAAAAAACCCAACCAAAAAAACCAAACCCACCCAACAGAGGCAGCAAATTGGAAAAAACACAACCAGAACAGTTGCGAATCAGTAATATCCACATAACTGAATGTCACTTAAGTCCCATTTATCTGGATGACATACAGAATCAGAATGAAAGAATGGCTGCACTGAGTTAGACCAAACAGTTTAACTGTCTCTGTGTCTTGTCTCCAAGCCATAAACAGATACCTGGAGATCTAAGATACTCTTCCTGCGTCCAGCTATTTTCAGACCAGGAATTTCTGTAGCCAGATGTAGTTCCTGTGTGTTTAGTAATTCTCAATATCTTTTCTGCAAACACATTTAGTCTCACATTAAACCAATGAAAAGAAATGGCAATTCTGAGGAATTATTTCCCCCCCCCTGCTTCTGGATCTAGTCTCAGGAAATCACAGCACAAAAAAATTAAAGCTTTCATATATACATGGAAAAAGCTATTTTATGGAGGTTTCCAGTGCTTCCTTCAGACTGCAAAGCTAGTCTAAATAAGTTTCCTGTCCTATCAGTGAAGTCATATAAAAAAATTTCAGTAAGCGTTTTAAAAGGTTTCAAAACTTCAGAAAAATTTCTCTTCAACTGTATACAGCATATACATAGAATTCTTGACAGCGCTGTGGTTTCAGATGACCCATATAACTTATTTGTGACATTGTTACTGCAGAGTAATGGAGATTCATAAACTTGGGCTAATAAAACTTTTATGGTGCAGCATATCAGCATGTAATATTTCTCAGTATAATGAAAGAGAAATAGATCTATTCAACACTACACTCAAGCCCAGAGTTGACCTAGAATTGACAATGCCTTGCCAACAGCTTCCTTCATTTTAGAACATATAGCTTCCAGTTCAAACTGAAATGGGCACTTCATCAGCTATGAGAGGGATTTATTCTCCAGGGTATTGAGTTGCAAATAACATATAATTACTTTAACAGAACGTCATGCAATGACATGACAAAAACTTATGAGGTTAATTTGATGCCCACTGAAGTCACTGAGAGTCTTGAAAATCATTGAACAGTAAAGATGTAGGAGTGGGAGATTTTAGCAGAAAGCATAACTGACATTTCTGAAAGTTTTCCTCACGTTTCTCAGTAAAACAATACTGCCAAATATGTATAAAACATTAAAATATTAAACTTCAAAATTTGTGCATCATTTGAAGAGCTTTTTAAGAGCTCTGACACAATCTTTGTGATTTTTTCAGGATCTGACATCGCATTGCAACTGTCATCTTTTACGGATGTTAGAATACTTACCTGCATTTAATGAAGGCAAGTTGTCTTTACCACTTATGCCTTCAGTGGCTGTACATTCCCGAACCAATGCACACTACAAAAGAAAGGCAACTGTAAATGTAACACATTCAGGTGTTATAAGGAAGTTCATAGCAGTTTATAAATAGCAGACTGAAAAATATCAATAATAATATAACTACCCAATCCTTAATTAAAATTTACAGTTTTCTCTCTATATTTCTGCTCTGATATACTGCAACACAATCAAAATTATAGCAGAGAAAATGGCAAAATATGATCAGCTATTCCATAATAAAACAGGTTTCCCACCAATACAATGGCAGGGGTTTAAACATTTTTTACAAGTTCCGTGTTTCAGAGAGGTTTCTTTTGACAAGTCAGTTTTCCCATGCACAATGTCAGAAAGCACTCCATGAATTTTTAAGCAAGGAAAAAGTAGGAACCACAAGTATTCTTAAAAATGTGCTCAGTGTTTAAAGTAATTAACGTAATTTGTTACACAAGTGAATTGTAAGATTTCATTGGCAAGATTAGTGTATAAAAGTATACAAAGTTTATGGAAAAATTAACCAGCGTAAACCTATGTTAAATGTACTAGAATGTATGTATTTAATGCTCCTCCACCCCTCAGTCAGAAAAAAAAAACAACCCAGAGAGCCTCTGAAGGTGATCGGGAGCTCTGTTCCCAGGGCTTCCACAGTTTATAGATGTCCTGTTGCAGAGCTTGAATCAGAGCCAGACATGATGTATTCTCTACTACTTAATATCTCAGATTTAATTTAACTATCACTTTACTTTTCTACGAGGAATTCCCTGCACACAGTTCATCTAACAAGTTGGTACACCTAATTCAGAACTTAGTTCTTTGAAGTAATTCAATAATTCTACATTTTCACAATTGCATCCTCACTATGAACATACAAACTAAGACTCGATAAAGCAACACCATGATACAAGTAATCCATAAAAACCAAAGAATCCTTTAAAGACTACAGAAAATTCTTGACAAGTATTAGAATGCCCTAAAAAGATGCTATTAAAGCCTTTGGCTCCTGCAAACTAGACAGACCTTATGAATTACATCTCAAATAATTGTGAGAAGTCTCATTCCACATTTTGAAATGGAAGAAAAGCAAAATGAATGTTGAAAAAACTGTTCATGTTGCATATTTTGTGGAAGTTTTTTAGTACAAAACCAGAAAGACTTCACAGCATTTGTTGGCTTCTTTGGAACTGGCCCCACTGGTTCGCTGCTTTAAAAGGGCATTGAAGTCCGTTGAGAAGAATGACGAAAAATACGTAAAATCTATCCTCAAAGGTAGGCCCAAAAGTAGACTGTTTTGGCTGAGCAGAAAAGTTATTCAGAACAATTCCCTTTTCTCCAAAAATACATTCTTATGTGTTCCTTCTAAACAAAACAACCACAACAATAAAGCAGTCTTTAAATTTACATTCCCAGTAGCATTATCTAAAGTTGCTCGGTCATTTTTTTCCCCACGAAGAGCAGAATACACCACCTTTTATAGAAGCACACCATAGTAAGAGGACTGCAAATATTCTGTCAGTGAGAATGGGCCTGCAGAGATACCAGGCAGAGGCAATTCTGCACAGGTCTGTCAGTTGCCGTCAGTCAGGGACCCAATTAAAGAAACCATTTTTTCAACTGCAGGTCATTCTGAGCAGTCATTTATGAATCTCTCCCAAGCCCAAACTTCTTATAATCATCAAGACAGCGCATCCATTCTGCCCTCCCTCCTTTGGTTCTCCATTCCTCTCATCAAATCCTCTTCCCCCCACACCAGCTCCAGTCTCCACTGCTTTTGCCTGCAACTACCTGCCTACTTCAGAGCATTTTTGCTCTTTCGAAGCCCTTCTGTCCTTATGTCCCATACCATGAGAACCCCAGCTCAGAATCCCTTCATACACCCTCTGGTCAACACTGCCCTAATGCTAGCACCTTGAGGCACAACTGCCTTGCTGTGCCATCCCTCCCGTTGATTTTCCCCACCACTGTATGCTCCCATGAAATGCAGCTGAACCTGCCCCTTTGCAAGGGTTCACCTCTTCTTTGGCTTGCCTGTCTGTCATTCTTTCCAGGTTTTCAGTATTGTGGGTACAGGTTGCACATAAAAATCCACGTGAACAGGACTTCAAGGGCAGAAAACAGAGGAACTGTCCAAGGGAAAAAAAAGTCAGATTTATGGCATCTCTACGGACAGTTTTTTTGATCAGGAGTGATTAAATATAGCCAGTTGAGATCAAAATCAACATTTTTTTCCTGAAGAAGGGGAGGGACTAAGAATCTGAGGATAGATTATTACACTCTGTACATTTTCTTAAAAAAATATTTTTAGTTTAGGAAGATTAAGCGTACATGGTACTTTATTCCAGAAATATTTTATTAAGTCCTTAACCCAATTTGGAATTAATAATTTAGGCTTGGTACAGCTGATCATTTGAATTAGCTTTGTGCAATGAACTGAGGTTCTACCTTTTGATCCTGGGCATCTGTTGTGGTGTGGTCCGTTTCCTCATCCTCTAGCTCTCCCATCTTCACAAGATTGACTTCAATGGTACCAACTGTCTTTCCACCATCAGAAGTCCTTGGAAAAAAAAAAAACCAAAACAAAAAAACAAAAACCAACCACATGATATCAGATCACCTGCAGCATCACATTCCTTCAGAAAAACGTTGTCAGTAAACTTTTAGTCTCTACTCCAGTCTGTATAACTGCAGTCACCTGTACCGAATTTGTTATTTACAATCATAAAGAAAATGTTAACAATAAGGCATATTGTATTTTCTCCAGATTCTTCATAGCAATGAAAGCTTTCATCACAAAACTGAGGATAAGTAAGTGCTATAAATGGTAGAAGAACCCATGAACATTGCCAAGTTTTCATTCTAGACATTATTCTGTCTGTGAACCATCAGAGACCAGGCTGTAACATACTGCGCCGATATTCCACTTAAGACCTGCAATCTCGCTGCACAGTACACTTTGTCTTTTTTCTAACTTGATCTCTGAAGAAAGGACATGCTCAGTATATTAATAAACCTCCTGCTAAACTGAAATAATGAAACTAATCTAAGTATCACTTTTGTAGTCCCTTCACAGAGTAATTATTCAGAATCAGTCCCATTTCTTTAACTATATGGGAGAAGATAGTGCAGTTCCAGGTCAATTATTCTATTATCATCTCTATAAACAGTTTACTTCCAATCAGGCAAAAATAAATAGCAATTCAGATTTACATCTCCAAAGAGAATACCCTCACTACCTTGCGAAAGAAACAAGGGTTTAAACTCCAAAAAGATACTGAATGCTTTTTAAGCTTTCCCTAGTAACAAAACACCAAGGGTAATGGCACAGTCTATCTCCCCTGGCTTATTCTGAACAGCTGGATTTTTTGAAAGGAAGGAAAGGAGGGTAACAGATCATTTAATAATAATGAGGAAAACATAACAACAGCCACCAAGAAAAAACATCAGCAAAAGGAAATGATGAGAATAAGCTTGGCAGAATTGCAAAAGGACATTGAGGAAGAAGAATGAAAACAAATAGGTTTGGGGCAATACTGCATATAATCTCAGAAGTGAAGATGGAAAGTGATGAAGCAGGACAAAGGAATACATAGAAGAAGGACTAGAGGGCTGGCAATAAGAAAAAACAATTTTCAGAAACAGTAATATTTAAAAAAAAGTGTTTCCATTTAGACTGCCACATTCCTAGGGCACCCCTCGTTGCAGGAAAATAGAATCATAGAGTTGGAAAGGACCTTCAAGATCATCTAGTTCCAACCACCCTGCCATGGGCAGGGACACCTCCCCACTAGACCAGGTTGCTCAAAGCCCCATCCAGCCTGGCCTTAAACGCTTCCAGGAATGGGATATCTACAACTTCTCTGGGGAACCTGTTCCAGTGCCTCACCACCCTCAAAGTGAAAAAAATCTCTTCCTGAAATCTATCCTAAATTGACCTTCTTCCAGTTTTATGCCATTACCCCTTGGGTCCTATCACTACATGCCTTTGTAAAAACTCCCTCCCCATATTCTTGTTGGTCCCCTTTAAGTATGAAAGGCCGCTACAAAATCTCCCAAATCTCTCAGTCTGTCTCCATAGGAGAGGTGCTCCAGCCCTCTGATCATCTCACTGGCATCCCCTTGACCCTCTCCAACAGATCCTTGTCCTTCTTGTGTTGAGGACTCCAAAGCTGGATGAACTACTCCAGGTAGGGTCTCACTGGAGTGGAACAGAGGAGTAGAATCACCTCCCTTGACCTGCTGGCCGTGTTTCTTTTGATGAAGCCCAGGACACAGTTGAAAAACAGGAAAATACATCAAAAATTCTTCAACACAAACATCTTCCCAGCATTTAAAAAAACTAGTCCTCACATCATATTAGTTGAGGAGCAGTCCGAGCCCTGACTCTCTGGTACACTCATCTGTGAGGTACGGTCCTAGGCCCCATCCCCATCCGGGCTCTGTAAGCCAATTCTTGCTGCCTCTCTGGCAGCAAGAGCCCCAGAGCATCACCATGCTGACACACAGCAGTTGTCTCCCACTCTCAGGCAGGGCAGGCCCAGTTCAGCTTTGCCACGCTGCCTTCTGCCACATACAGGCTTTCCCAGAGGGCCTGGCTCATGCCCCAGGCAGCAGGACCCTGTCTCTGCATTGACCTCCCACAATTTTACATAATCTACATTTCTGCATGCAGCGTAAGGACTTAATTATGCCAGAGTACGCCAGCTCTTTGCACTGATTTAAGTTAAGCGCACGCTTTAGTCTTTTCAGGCATGGATACTTTCTTATCACACTAAATCAAAGCTTTCATTTTTTACAGTGAAGTCTTAAAATACAGCTATCCCCCAAGCTTCAAATTTAAATAATTATTTTGGTTGCAAAGCATTATGCTTAATACATGACTTAGTAGAATACACTTATCTTGCAACTACACAAATTAAATACGCTCTTATATAAAACCTTGCAAAATACACATAATCCTTCATATTTTACATGTGCCACTACATTTGCTCTAAGCCAAATTCCTGACAATAAAGGAACAATTAAAAAGGAACCAATTCCAGATAGCCTTGCAACCAAAGAAGCCAATGTTAATTAACGAAGTATACAAAATAAAAGTAACAAGGAAGAAGGGTACAATATCCAAAGGGCGTTTAATAAGCAAAAATACGTAAAAATTTTGTAATGCAACTTCAGAACAACTGAAGCGTTTTCTGCACAAAGAACGTTCCCCTGAGTTGCTACAGCTTAGCGGATTGGTTTCGTTTGTTTTCCCTTTTTCTTTTCAAACCAGCACACAAACTAGGTTACCTCAACAAATAGACTTACTGCATTTCCAAGGAGAAAAGGGGTACAACAGATGATAGCAAATCACATACACCTTTAAAAATCAGAATAAACTTCAATGGCTTAACGTGCCCTGATCAAAGCGTCAAGTGGGTGACCTCATTACCAGGCTGACTTTCATATGCAACAGCACTTTGCTGTTATCCCCGTTGGAAAGGAAACGTTGCATTCATTCGTCTTCCACAAGTAAAATAGTAAAATCCTACCCATCCTTTTTTTTTTTTTTAACACATTTTTCTAAGGCCAAGGAGATCAGCAAGTCTGAGACTGACCTACATAAACCAGGTCTGATTTAAAATTACAATCAGGGGAAATTAAGAGAATAAACAAATGAGAAAAACAGAGTTCAATTTGCAAATGAACTGATACAAGCCAACAAGGCATGTTGCTTGAGCAAAACACAACAAAAATTAAAGCCAGTTAGGCTTTCACAGTCCTCGTCTCCCTTTCTTTAGAGCACTACATATTCTCCATCAGTGGTGTTCTTCAAGGCTTGGCCTCAGTATTGCAGCGAGCACTGCACAGTTTGCCTGCATGAGTAGCAACGTGTTTGGAAGCTTTCTCCATCCATATTTAAAAATATGATTGATCTAATTTCACTTCACATAATTTTTTGCCCACACAGATTTTCTTGTCAAAATCACTGCTGTTCTGGTCTAGTACATACGGAATATTACAGTCTGAAACATGCAGTATCTGCAAGAAAGGGTAGTGCAACAGAATAAAACTAAGCAGTGGAACTGTTGCATTGTAGTTGTACTCTCTCCTCCATTTCTCTTAACTTTCCACATGGAAATAAGAAAACACAATTTAAAAAATTAAAAAAATAAAAAAACTTAGTTTCTTTTGAATGCTACCGGCACACATATCAAGAAAGAGTTCTACAAATGTCCAGGGAGCAACTGTCATTAGCTGTGTCAGGCACTGTGAATTTAAAATACCACTGGTGCATGACGTCTTTAAACAACCGGCATGTCATGCATTTAAAACTTTCAAGCAACATCATGAGATTAAAATTTCACTTGAAGGAAAATAAAAAGTGAGAAACAGAAGTGATACTGTGGAAAAAAAAAGAATAATAATAATAAAAAAAAAAGCCTAGCAATCACACTTAAATAAAACCAAAATCTGTATTATTTCACTTTGCACTAACTGAAACAGTACGGTGAAAACACACATATATACAGTTAACACCATTTGGCTGGACAGACAGGAGTAAAAATATCTCACACATACACACTGTTCAAGAGAGCATCAGGAAAATAATTAGTTGGTTTTAGGATACTTCATAATGCATTAGGATAGAATCGCCCTATCTGCTGCAGTTTTGTGAAGCTGTAAAGTGCACTCAAGTGCTCACACAGTGCAGTGAAGACTGTCCCTGCATCAAACTGCTTACAGTCATGAGGCAAGATGTACTAGAGACTCACAGGACAAAGGATTGCACCTTGATAAACCTGCATTTAAAAAGTGTCATCATGAAGCAGCCCATATATGGCTCAAACTCTAGCTGGCTTATGGAGTTGGAAAATTGATGGGATTTTTTTGGCAGCCCGGGACAAGCAGCGCCAATCACCTAATATCTGTCCACACAGCATCTGCGTTTGGAATATGACCAATGAAAAACAAAGTGTTAGAAGAGTGATTTCTACACTAGATTTAGAATCCAGTGTCCTAGGATGCGGGCTTTGGCAGCAAAGTTGGTGGTGTTTCAGTCCAACTTGACTGAATACTGTAGTACGTGCTCCACCTACCACAGCTACAACCCTATGACAGTCTGCACTCACCTAAGCTGGTGGTACCAAGGATGCATCTTCTCATGCACCTTGTGGAGGTGATTCTGCATGAAAAGGCATGTTTTGAACTTTAAAAAAAATACTAAAACATCTATCGGTGTTAACAGCAACATTGTTTTACTACTCGTTAAGCCAAACCAGAGACTTTTGAAGCCATCATGAAAGTGCTTGGGTTTACTAAAACTTCTAACATTAAAGTTTATTAAACATATGGATTTCCTCACCATCCCAAGTCCTTAGGGATCACCAGGTCAATATCGGTTCCCTCAAACATACCGTCATGAGCAGCAGGAATATGTGCTTAATACTTCCGGCAATAAAAGATTGACCCAGGCACCCAGAGAGACAGAAGGTAACAACGTAATGGTGGAAAAGCAAGTGAGGGAGACAGACTGAGAAGAGCAGCCATTTGCCTCCAATGCTGGTCTCATCAAGTCTCATTGCAGCATGTTGAATATGCAAATTTAGGCCTGTTAATTGGTTCCCATGGCCATATCTTGCTTCCAAATGAAAATGGCTCAAGAACACAAAGAAAGAGATGCAGACTGTGTATTTGCATAGCTGTGTTAATAAATAATTTGCCTGAAAAGCAAACTGCATGACTGTCAGTCTAGCAGGCAGCCCCTTTCTCCAATGCATAACACACAATAAATGCAATTAGTACAGACTAACATGCAGATTTTCTTAAAATAATTTTACCCCTTGATGCATAGATTTTTCAATATGTAAGTACAAAACTATTGTACTTGCATAAAAATGCTCATTCTGTGAATTCACAGCGGAGCTTATCACAATTTATACTGTTTTTAAACAAGTCTACTGGTAAAAAACATTGTGAGGTAAATGAAGTTCTGCAGTGTTCCATTCCTTCTCAGTTTTCATGATTTCAATGTACTGTTGATTAAGCTTCATGTCACAACCAGTTTAGTCTCAACTGCATGGGAGATTTTCATACCTTATAAAGCCAACCTGTTGTTCACTTGCTTCCTGTGGTGGATGACATGATATGAAGTTGTCAAGACAGCAGAAAGATAACCTGTATAATTCATGCGCTTCCAATCCTAGTTCTGGTTTTCCTATGGTTAGCCCCATCGCTACCAAGTTCCTGCTTACAGGCGCAAAAGGATCTTAGTGGTATTGACACTATTCTGGTTTCTTATTTCAGCAGCCTACTTACACTTTTGTACTAAGAGGAGCATCTTGAACAGATGGACCTTATTTTTACAAAGAGCACAAAAGAGCACTATTATTTTTTTCCTTTGCTGCTTCTTACAGGCAACTTACAGGAAATCATACTAAAATCACCTAAGCTAAAGGGGACCTTCCTGGAAAAAGGGCAAACTACCACCATAGGGGCAGCAGCTAATGGAAGTACTAATTGCTAGCCCTGTACACAAGGCCATAGTCCTCAACCAAGCAAACAAACATATTATGCTGTTCTTAAAAGAAAGGCATGGAAAACTTTAAATGTAAATCAACTTTAAACAGAACTTTAAATTTAAATCAACTTTAAAAAAAAAAAAAAAAAACAAAAAACAGCATTAATTACTAAAATAGCAATCAGTATACCTAACTCTCATTTACAAAGAAAAAAAAAGCCTGTATGTTGTTTTTTCTTTTTAAACTGGATACCTGCAACATATAGGTAATATTAAGAACTATTCTGCTATTGGATATGGCTTTTGTTTTATTCAATAGCCCATTTTGTCCTGTTCACCATCACAACCCTATGAGAAAGCTGGAAGTAAGTGGTATTGCATTACCATTGCAAAATGAAACATCCAGATCTGTAGAAGGTATTTCTAGTTTTATAAATTTCATATCGGGAACTGCAATGCCAAGTCTCTAATAATGGAATTCCTCTGGCAGCATCAGTTTTGTATCTTGTCAGCATTGAAGTGATTCTACAAATTGACCTCTTCAGGTTTTGATGATTAGATATAGGTGCACACATCTACAATGAACACTTGGTCAGTTTAGGGCACCTCTATAGAGAAAAAAGGACGATCAAAATAAAAACTTCTTTTGCAGTGGTTTGTAACTTGTATCCCTAATCCCCGTTCAGGCATGATGGTGACAAGAGGGGAAAAAGCAGAGCACAGTGTATCAACAGTAAGGAATCGTAGATGTATGCCAGCCCTCCAAAAAAAAAAACTGAGAAAAATGTAATAAAATTCATTTAAAAACACATTTATCATATTGCATTGTACCTCAGAAAGAGAATAGCAAGACATAATAACTGAGAAAAACCACTGAAAATGTAACCAAATGCTATAATTACACCAATATTTATAGGGCATACCACAGAGCTATTTCCAGATCCTTAAATCTCTACTTCAGACCTAACACAGGAATAAGTCTAAATCACAGGCACTCCCTAATAAACTCCCATCCAAAATATATCAACAAGGATTAAATAGAATTGCGTGCTCTGACAAGGCCCTTGGTATATCCCTGATCCTCCTGAGGTGTACTAATATAGTAGGGCAATGAGAGGAAAGCAAGTTTAGATTACTAGACTACTACGGTTAAACTACCATTGAAGAAAAATGGAAAATTTATGCTGATTTTGTACTGCTGAATAGCCCTTATCGGGAAACAATCCCACATCTAAAAGGTTAAGATTTTTTTTTTCTTAAAAAAAAAATCCAAGCAAGACATACTATTTAATGTATCTGCAATTAATTTGAATTAGTATAATGTGTCTTCTAGTGTTAGCTGCACAAAGATGACATACAAGACTAAAAATGTAATTAAAAGCAAATCTGAAAAGGCATAAAGGTTCAGCTGAAACTAACCTGTTATCCATATGAAGTTTTTTGTTTACAAATTAGATAGGTTAGATAAAACTTACTTTTTTCAATCTTTCCTGAAACTTTATATTCTGTCAATTACTATGGCACCTGTCAGAAGCATTCTTTCAGATCAAATTTGCAATGTATCAGAGAGGCCAAGCTGTCCCAAAGAACTCGAGACAACTTGAAATTCTCTAAGAACAGACTTTTACAAACAATAAGTTATCTAGCCATACATTTCCACAGAGAGTAGTCAGTTCACATTTTATCTGAACAGTTTTGTTTGTTAGAAAACAAAGTTATCTGCTTATTTGGCATAGTATTTTTCTGTGTTTGGGAGAAATTAAAGTTGAGGCATTTTCTTAACATTGCTCTGTAAACTACAGGCAACATAAGCAACTGTTTTCATAACAGGGAGGCAGGTGAAGTAATAAAATCAAAATCTTTCAAGAAGTGTCCGTTTAAAAAAAAAAAATGCTGTGTCCTTGACATAGTGACACAGAATTGCTGAATGGGTTGCAACTCAGACCTGCAGCCAAAACAAGGCTAATTTCTCATGCACGAGGAGAAGAATGCAACACAACCTTTCTATAGCATCTATGTACAATATCCCAGGCATAATATATATACCAGTCTCTGTCTTTCTCATTGCAGATTCTTTCATCCCAAAATTTTGCCTATGTAGAAACATAGTGAGTTTGGATAGTTGCTCTGTAAAGCTTACCTGTACGTATCCAGTAATCCCAAATAAGCTTCCACTGTACTTGCAAAAATCAGCTCAACAAATTCCCTGCACTATATAAAGCCCAAAGAATTCATTCTGAGAAACACCATCTAAAAGGTTTCGCCTAACCTTCAAAAAGTTTTGATTTGGATCTTAATTCATCTTAAGCCACGCAAGTCAGTACCACAGTGAAAACTGATTTATTTTTTTTTTTCTTCAGTGCACAGCTTTAAAAAACATCTGCTCAGCCCAGTCTTAGTTTTTGAACACCAGCTCTGACTATCCTGCATCTCTGTACCCTATGTCTCTAATGTTGTACAACCCCCTTCCCTCCCACTGCCATTTGAATTTGGCCGCACGTAGCAATGAGTTTAGGAGACTGCAATCTATTTCACATGACAGAAGCCTTGAGTCATTAGGTCCATTGTCTTTAAACACATTTAATAGCTTAACAGCCAAACTGTACAATGTTCATTCTTAAAACCACACATATCAAATGAAAATTAAAACCTTATGCTCCTTTCTAACAGAAACTTTGAATGAATATCCTCTACTTCAGGTTCCCTGCCATTCTTCCATAGGTTATCATACCAAAAGAAATTCCTAACCTTTTCTAATCTGACACGTGGCAAACTCCAGCTTAAAGAACTGGTATTTCATTTTGATTTTGTGCATGGTAGAAATAAAAGC
The DNA here is from genome assembly GCA_013400055.1 of Nycticryphes semicollaris. NCBI lineage: Eukaryota > Metazoa > Chordata > Aves > Charadriiformes > Rostratulidae > Nycticryphes > Nycticryphes semicollaris. The sequence goes on from VXBJ01000966.1 coordinate 299,746, forward strand.
ACTTCAAGTTGACATCTAGTATACCTGAAGTAATATGCAGTTTCAAACACAGTCAAGCAGCAATCATCAAATGCCACAGGTTATTAATTCAACAAGGTTTACCATAGAGGAAACCACTTACCTGAGGGTAAGGGTCAACTGCTGCTCCTTTGACTTTACCAAGTCTCCTACTCTAAAAGTTGTACAGCCCAGGAAGCTTCGCTACAAAACAAAGCAGAAATGAAAAATAACATCTCTATTGCACTCTGTAGCCTTATTTGTTACTTTCTTCGGTCTCACACTTTGAAATCTTCCTTTGGTACTATTACATCCTAATACATACCTTGACACACTACCCAGAAAGACTTTTAATGCATCTGTAGTGTGATTACCATGCTAAATTCTGGTATTAAGGGCAAGAACATTTCTCTTTTTCATTAGGAGCAGTCTGACAATCAGCCATGGGAAGATTCTTGTTCAGTACAAGCCTTCACATTTTGCATCTTTTTCTTTCTATAGTACAAGAAATGTTAAGTTTTCAGTGATTTACCAAAGCTGATCTTGCTATGGCTTTTCCTCAAGCTACTACCTCAAGGCACTACCATCTATGTATTCCAAATACAAATGTATCTGTAAAGAAGGTATTTTTACATTGAGTTCAGTGCAAGTTTATCAATAGAAGTGTTGTATTTGTCTAGTTTATGGCAGGGTTTGCAAGTACTTGTTTCCTTTATTTGCATTGTAAGAAAGAGAAATGGGTTAATGAAACTAGAATATCTATAGTTAAATTAAGCTATACCGCTGTGTCTTTTCCTTCTATCAAAATTACCTTCACACATTATCAAGAATATAGTGCAAAGAGGAAAATAAATTAATTTGCTTTTTGGTTATTTTTTACCGTCTGATCATATTCCACTGCACACTGCTCAAAATCTCATTTGGTCAACTTGGCCAACATTATTATTCTTGCCCTGTGAAAGAAAATAACAGTCTACAGCCATTTCTATCCTTTTACCTTTCAAGTATACAACTCAGTATCACTTGCTGAATAAATTACAATGAGATCAGAAGATTATGTTAAATTTTTGTAAGAATACATTAAGAAGTATACAAAGTTTGTTTTTAGTACTGTTATACTAATGTTACTTTACTATTGCAAGTAAAATTCCAGGGTAAATTATGTATGCTTTTGGATATATGAATTGAAGAAGAATCAAGTAGCTCTGAGTCAATGGCAGGCTGCGTGCAGAGAGTAACCTTCCCCTTTAGGGAAAGAGAAAAGAATTTGTTGATACTGAGAAGCATAATTTCCTCTGGTAAAAACAAACCCTGAAGCTTCCTTTCTTTCAGAAAGACTAGCTGGATATCGAATATTTGAATGTTAACAATAAAGAATAACAAAGCTCTATACTAAGATAGGCTTTATTGCATATAAAATTTACAGTTCAAGTAATGATTCTCAATTCATGTAGCCACCAACGCTGGTCTCCAATTTGGTAAACTAAGCCATCAGTTATGGCTTGTTCCTCTCAATGACACAGGCTTAACCTGCAAAGGGAAAAAGATGCAAGCTGAGAGTCTGGGGAAGGCTAGGAAAATAACGGAATTTAGGAATCGTTGAACAGGAAGTAAGGAAGAAAAAAGCCTACAGAAAACATATAGAGAAAAATACAGCAGCCATATCAGCAGAGATCATGGTTACTTTTCACCGCCAAAATGAAATATTAAATATGTCCAGGCGTGACACACCATGATGCACAACCTTGCTAGAGTGAACTCACAGATAGCTCGCTCTCTCCTTTTACATCAGTCAACATGGCGTGTTCTTTTACTAAAAGTCTACAGTGGCATGGTTAGTTCACATTACATACCTTCTTACAAGAGCATATCCTCCTTAGTACAATAAGAATACATTCCACAGCACAATGTCTATATAACTGCTTTTATTCTGCTTCTTTCATGGCATTTAAGTGCTTGTATTTGCAACCTTACCATTTGGAAAGAGAGAGATGTATATGTGGAATGCAACTTATATAAAAGTTGGGTCACTTGGGGCCCCTTTCTGGAGCACAATAGAAGTATAAATTCGTTTAAGAACCCAAAACCAGAGTCCTCACTTGATGAGGACTAAGAAGCAATTACACTGATCTCTCTTATACAGCCTAGGAGCTTTGGCCACTGTACCCACTAACCATCTCTGAGTGCCATGTTTAGTTCTCTAGGGTCATGAAATTAAAGGTGAATAATTTTATGAGCTTAAAAAAATTCTACTCATTTTACTGTTTCATGTTTTCATGTTAATTTAAAATAAATTTTTCTTTGCCTGACAGTGCAATCAGGAGTTATTTGCAAAATTAAATAGAAATGTGAATGATCCCATGACCCAAATCAAGAGAGTTATGCTAATGTTCAAGGGGTCTAATTTCAAACAATGCTGGAGAATACTTTTTTGATACTGCTTTAGATACAAATAGTCTACTGGGAGCCTGAACCAGCAGCTTACAAACCAATCTAACTTTGCACATGTGACTTGGAGAGGCGTGAAAAGTAGTCTTTAAACAGAACTGCTGCTGTAATACTAATTACAGAGTAATGTTGCGCTGTAATTTGGCTAGTGGGGTACTAAACCGTTAGATATGCACCTTGAGTAAGTTTGATAAATAATTTCAGCTAGCCAAAGAGAAAAGTCTCCATAACGGCTGTATGAAAAGTTGAAACACATTGATTATTTCACCAAGACTGAACTTGCTACCAAGCTACAGATTTTTTCAAACAATAGCTAAAGTCCTATGAAACATGCCAAGGAAGTGATGCAGGAAAGTCAACACCTTAGGATAAAAAATTTGAAATCCAGTTATTGCAAACATTTGCAGACAGATCTGATACTTGCCCCAGATAGTGCTTGGTCTTTTATTCAGCTCTAGCAGATATCCTTACTATCTGGGAGGTTCTTGCCTTCTCAGACCCAGAAATTACATCCCCTTGCCAAAAGTTTTCTAGACCTACACAGAAATAAAAGTCCTCCATACGTTGCCAGTATAATTTCTTAAAGTGAACCCAAAGGTAACTCCTGGAGTGGAACATGTAATATTCTGCAAATGAAAACCAGAAGGTGACAGGCGAAACGTACTGAAGCAATGTGATTTTAAGCTCTCAACCTCATCCAGCTTGCTTGTGTAGCAGAAGAGGGGAGTCTAGATAGTTGTGCTTGCCTCAAAATAGTTTCAGTTGAAAAGGATTTACAAGAACAAGTTGACCATAAGGAAAGCAATATGCCCTTGTGGCCAAGAAGGCCAGTGGTCTCGGGGTGCATCAAGAAAAGTGTGACCAGCAGGTCAAGGGAAGTCATCCTCTCCCTCTTCTCTGCTCTTGCGAGGCCACATCTAGAGTCCTGTGTCCAGTTCTGGACACAGTTCAAGAATGAAAAGTTACTACTGGAGAGTCCAGCAGAGGGTTACAAAGATATCAAGGGACTGGAACACCTCTCTTATGAGGAACAGCTGAGAGACCTGGGTCTGTTTAGCTTGGAGGAGATTGAGAGGGGATCTTATCAACATTTATAAATATCTAAGGGGCAAGCGTAAAGAGGATGGGGTCAAACTCTTCTCAGTGATGCCCAGTGACAGGTCAAGGGGCAACAGCCACAAACTGGAACACAGGAAATTCCATCTTAACATGAGGAAAAGCTTCTTCACTTTCAGGGTGCCACAGCACTGGAGCAGGCTACCCAGCAAGGTGTGGAGTCTTTCTCTTCTCTGGATATATTCAAAACCCACCTGGACGCATTCCTGTCCAGTCTGCTCTAGGTGAACCTGCTTTGTCAGAGAGGTTTGATTACATGATCTACAAAGGTTCCTTCTAACCACTACAATTCTGTGATTCTGTGAAATATGTGAATGGGATTACATCAATCACTGAGACTATTACTCCTACCTTGATATGTTTTTATTCATTTAACCCAAATTCTGCTATTAAAAAGCATTCCAGCTCCTGTTTGGCAGTTAGGTAGAGCACCATTTCTCTTCATTGGCTGCCTGCATCTGCTGATGAGGTGAAAAAACTCAATTAATGAAAAAAAAAAATTGCTTACTCCAACATCTGCTCTTGGCTCCTTGTGATCAGGTAGGACACTGGTGCGGACCTGAGAGAAGAAATGAAAACAAAAAGGCAAATCAAACATTACTTATTTGTAGCTACTTTCCAAGAAGTATGAGAAAAGTGCTCATGCAAGTTTTTCCTCATAGTTTCCACATGTGAGATAAATTTAAAGAAGTATACATGTTGATACAATTCAGTAGCAATTAATTAATATTTTAAACACAATAAATTCTGGTTCCTGTGGAGAAAGTCTCTTACCACTATTTATCATTCTGAACTTTCCTGTTTGACTTAAAGGGGGAAAGCCTGTGCTCAGTTGCTGCTTTCCTAAAATCAGACTCTTCGGCTCTAACTTGAATGACAGAATGCTTCATCTAGAAGAATTTTGTTATCTAGAGCCAAAATTTTCAACCACTAATGAAAGAATACAGTACATTAAAGAGTACGTATTTTCTCCAAATAAGAACCTGCCTTTGCAGGCTGACCTGCAATAGACGTCCTGATTCCCAGTCTCACACAATGTATGGCCCTGTCTCCTCCTACAACGTCCTGAGCATCTTAGAGGTGACAGATATCTGTAGGCATTCATGTAAGGGAAGTTCCTGTATTCTCCCTTATGTGTGACCTCCAGTTGTCCCAGCATTTTCTGCAGAGTGGAGCTGCCCTTGTACACAACAGTTTTCATTTCACAAGAGAAAGCATGGGACAACCTGACTTCCTCTTACTTCCTTATTTCCCAAAATGAAGTACAGGTTTCGGCAGGGTGGATTTAGCATCTATATAATTTTATCGTTGTATGTTTGTCGAGAACAGCTAACTGATTAAACTGTAAAAATGAGATAGAAAAATTATAAGAAAACCTCTGTAATACCCCTCTAACATGGTCTGCCTGAGCCAAAACAGCCTACTGGATTAGCTTGCTTGTTGGTAAAATGATGCCAGCTTCAGCAGCACACAAGGGAGGCATGTACTGAGCATTCGCATCTGTTCGATTACCTAGCCTAAATAACAGATACGCATTCACAATGCAGCCCCCCAAAGACAAATTTTTGGCTTGATTTCAAAGTAAAACTCAAACACATTTTGCAACTCTGGCAGCAAATGACGCATTTTGTCCCATGCCCCTAAATGTGTCCCTTAATTCTATTATTCTAGCTGCAACTTAGGAAAAAAAAAAAAAAAACAATGACAAACCCTCCTTTAAAACAAAATGTACTCTAAATACAACATGTTGTTAGAAAAGGCCAACCAAAAATCCACCACAGACATGACAAAGTAGAACCATAGTTTTTCTCAGTCAAGTCTCTTGATTCTCTAGAGTGACAATTTTTATTTTTTTTTCCACAAAGGCCTGAAGATACAAAAGAAATACTGAATTTAATGAGGGCCAGTATATTTTAGAAATCTGTGGGAGTCCTCATTTGGATGTAATTTTACATTTGGATTCTTTTCACTAATACAACATTAGCAACTCCAAGGCATTTGGCTTTCTACAGAGCACTAGTACAAAATTTTCAATACAGAACTTGTATCTGAAGTTTATCTGTAAATGCTTCAAGTCACAAATTAAAATAAAATTCCTGATATTTCGTTGTTGCTGATACCTGTCTTACCCTTTTGGGGACTTGGAAAAATAGGGGAAACAACTTGCAGCAAATCTGTTTCATAAAAGAAAGAAGGGATACCATTGCCAGACCAAAAATTTGATGTCATTTTAAGCTGCTAAAAAGCTGCTCTGTATGCTAGGCTTGGACAGGTAACATCTGTCCCAACAAGTGAGGTATTCCCATTTTCTAATTATAATGGATGTTCATTGGAGAAATATGAACAATTTAAGAATGAACATTTATCTTCATCCCTGACTTGTGAGAAGTTGCATTTGTAACCCAGAAGCAGCTCATCAAGTATTTAAAAACATGTAAAATGATTTTTGCAAGATACTAAGGTGTGCTTTAAAGCAAGAGGAAGCCTAAGTATCTTTTATGCTTATTGAAATCAACGGAATCAAGCATACACTTAAAATCATAGAATATTCATTCTTCTTTTGCTGGAAGTCTTAGCTCAGGAGAAACTACATCTCTTTTTCTAATCCAGCAGAGAAGTGGAAACGTATGTCAGAACCTGACAAACCTAAGTGTAAGCTTTCCATATAACAAAACCACATTTGGTAATTCCAAATGCAGTTACATAAGGAAAAAAAATTCTCTTGTTTGTTTGCAGTTCCGAGCTCAATTTCATCAGTGTCACAATGAAAGCAGTAGAAATAATATCCACAAATTTCAGTTTTCAGTTTGAAAATACTCTTTAGTTCAGCCCACTACAGTTTGTTTTCACTTAGTTTTAATCCCTTTATAACCAGTAGTCACACCATCAAATGTACATAAATACTGCATATGGTGGGAGTGACGTTAGACTAACCCTCACTTCTCTCTGAAGAGGAAAATGGATTTTTTGAACCAAGTGTGTGTATTTTTACATTTTTTTTTTTGAGAAACAGTTTCAAATTATTCCTTAAAGACACAAGTCATATATGTCTATGTAAATACATATATAGGAGCTATAGCAAGCATTATTGCAAACACAAAGTCAGACTGTTCACAACCAAATATAAAACATAGGAAACAATTCAGTTCTAGTCCCAATACACAAAACTAAAGAGTAAAAAAGAAAAAAAGAGAAATCAAAACCATTTGAAAGAGCAAATATTCTCTTCTCTCAGTACATTATCTGATTAAATAAACCGCTGTACTTTTTAAAGCCTTGTCATAAATCAACTTTCCCCTAACGGCTCCCATAGTACTCTAAAACAACTACAAAATATAAGTACAAACAAAAAGGTAGATTTTGATCTCAAGTATCCATTATTCTGTTAGAATTTCAGTTTTCTCATCATTTGCTCTAGATTTCCTGACCAAAATGCAAACCTCTGAACGGTGAGTTTTTTCACGATTGGTGTAAGACTCAACCTCCCTGGAATAACACACTTACAGTCTTTCCTTCCCAGACAAGACATGTATAAAGAGATCAAAAAAAGCAAGCAAGACAGCCAGCTTGTAACCTAGGTCAAATGCAAAGTGTTTATGACAAGTGCTTATTCCAGTGATTTAATTTGAAAAATGATAGTTATCTTGTACACACCACAGCTTGTCGTATCAGGAAGAAGTGCTGCACTAGAGCAGATAGTCCGGATACATTAGGACTAAAGAAAAATTTGCATTTTTCTTTAAATCTTCTATAGAGTTATATGCAATGAGTAGCTATCTTTATGGTGCATTTATTACAGACATATCTAACTGTCAAATTTCTCTAGGCATAAATGCTAAATTCAGCTTTAATTAACTGTCCTTTAGTATACAGTAGCTTTATATGACTAGAAAGAACATTTATTTCAGTCATTCACGGCAGTCGAAACCACGTTCACACACACACACTGTCAAAGTTCAGCAGACTCTATCGTTATCATTACTGAAACTTTTGTGCCTGCCCTTAATTAAAGCCTTTACATTTCAGTTTATGATCAAAGGCCATGTTTGGAAGGGACTTTTTTGAAAAGGAATAATGCTAGATTCTTTTCTCAGTTACTCAAGATTTACTTCCTCACATCACCAGTGGATTCCACTGACTTCCCAGTAGTTATTGCTCCTGCCTGCTCAAATGCATTGTTCCGTCACCATTACATGCTCCCAGCATCTCACCATAACTAGGTATAAACCGCATCAGGCAAAGCATAAGATAAGACGGACTATTGAAAGGAGTCACTGAACAAATGACTTATGCTCTTTCTACATATTGCCTTCCTGGAAAGAATTCCCAATTTCTCTCCCCCAGTATAACTCCATCAGCAGTATAAGAACACAACACAGAGCATTGTACCTCTACTTTACCTGCAGGCACCCTGGGACAGTGACCACCTGCACCTTTTTTTCCCCACAGGCCCTTTTGCCCAGAAAGCGAGCGCTGAGCTCTGCTAACACAACCACAACTCCACAGACAGCTGCTGAGGACTGTCAGTCCCGATCCTCACCAGCACTGCCTGCCTCCCAGCAGCGCTGCACCACCGGATTGGAGCAGGGGAGTACATTTCTCTTAACTTTTCAGTCATTCAAGAAGTTGTAGCTTCATGTGTATACACAGGATGAGCTGAAAATGCTGGAATTGTCACTAGGTTCTGCAACAATATTGATCAACTTTTACAGGACAGATCCCATTCCAGTACGTTGCAGGAAATTTGTTTTTGAAAAAAAGATATTGATGAGACACTGTACATTTACCAGCTATTTATTTTCACCACATAGATTAACAATTTGCTAAATAGTTCAATCAACATTAGCAGCAAAGTAAAACACTTCCATCAATACTTTCTTGGATACCTGCTTATTGGATGGAGGACGTTATGCTAATACAGTCATTTTCCAATCTTTATTGCATAATTATTTCTAAGAGTCCATATAAAGCAAAAAAGAAAAATCTTTTCTCAATAGGCTTGCATGTGGTATTGCAGGGCTTTCAGTACCAATGGAAAAGCTGCTATGCAAAGACGACTAACAAGTGTTAAAATTAAAGACAAAAAAACATAAAGGGAATTCAAGGTATATCAACTTTACTGCACTGCTTTTGCAGTAGTATATTATGTTTATTGTGTAATATATTAATAAAAATAATATCAAAATTAAAATATTATAGATATTTCCCTGCTGAACGTTTGCTTCTATTGTTTGCTCTATATCAAGTGACAGTTTCAACTGTTTATTTATCCGAAAGGGTCAGATAGAAGGGCGGGCATATGTGAATATTGTTGGATATTTTTTATAGGCAGTGTTTGATCACAACTCTTTTGCAGAGTATGGGGTCAGAATCCTTCCTTTGTGCAGCCCTGAGACCATGTAATACATCCAGGCACACTTTTCAAGAAATAACATGAGGATAATCAAAAACACGATCGGTTTCAGTTTCTAACAATCACCATAAACTGCTTTTCTTTCCTACTCCACTACAATTGCACACCTTTCTCTTCTCTATGTAGGCTGCATCTTCGTATGCTTTCTAGAGAAGAGTACCAACACATGGTACACAAGATAAGCATTTTGTGATGCCCCCAGGCAAAGACTGAGGTTAACAGAATTTAACAGTTTGTGTAGTTGCATAACTAGGTGTGTGAATAACCATAAAATCATAGAATAGTATGGGAGCAGAAAACACAAGAGCCTTCGAGTATTTTGATTACAAATACAGTTTTGTTTGTTTATTTTTTCAGCTTGGCCATATGATGCCAACTGTATCCACACAGAGGCCACTGTAGCTCAGATCCAGCAGGAGGTTACAGCTTGGGAACAGACTCTGCATGGCTCACACATTCACCTGCTGATGCTCAGTCTGCAAATTACCAAACACAACTAAAAACTGACTGTCCCAAAGATGAGCCAGGAGGAAGAAGGGCAGCTCTTGTTAATGCTTTTTCCCTACAAAGCACTAATATCACAGACACAGCTGCTTCTTCAGTATGCTCCAAATTTGAAATACATAAACCTGAAAATCATATACGTGAAACAGTTGTAACAACCTCTCTATATCCAGGTCTATTTTCTTCTACAGCTATTCATATGATAGATAACCAATCCTTGAAGGCAAAGTCCTAAGTTTGATTTATCTCTTGGAGTCAATGTAGATATGAAAGAGCTGTCAAATCTATCCATATAAATCTAAATAATCTTTAATATGTTTTCAGTGCATGCAATGAAAAAATAGAAAGAAGAAAGTGTTTATTTACCTTGTTAACGTAGTACACAGCTTGAGCACTAGATTCATTTTTTTCAACCTATTCTACTGGGAAAGATGTGTCTATAATGTTATGTGAGAGTAAACTGACAAAGAAAAATGGTCTTTATAAACTAAAAATAACTAACATTTGAGTCTTAGCACCGTTAAAAATAGATGTTCCTCTGCTACTAGTTAGTAAGTGATTTGCTCTATATTGAAACCTGGGGAACAGATACTCTGCCAGCATCAGTTGCTATAGCATGTTGCTTTTCAGGAAGAAGAAAACACCATGTATTCCTGCACCCAGTGAAATCTCAGTGGAGAGTTAATATAGACCTCTGCCGTAAAGAATTTTTGTTTTGCATGGTGAGATCATCGTCACTCCCCTTTGTGAAGAGCTGCTATACAGAGATGAACTGAAATTCACCTGAACTGAACCTGTGAACCTGTTCGAAGTCCTTAACCATTACAATCATCCAGTAGGCCAATTGCTCTCCCTCCTCCCCATAATAATTTCTGGAAATCACCCCTTTAAAGTCTGTTACATACTGGGAACAATCTGCAAAATCCAAAGAGTAAGAATCCCCTTCAAAATGCTTGTGGTACCTGCTCTTCCCTGTTTGCTTTCACTGTAAAACATAAGTCACAGAAGGCAAATTCTAGCTCCTGTCAGGAAGCTACTGATGGAGCACTCCTAAGCTTTTTTGGCTATTCATTTATATGGTCCACCCAACAGGGATTTGTTACTTGCTCAGATCTGGATACCTCAGGCTGGTTATTACAATTCCACTATCCAAAGATCACTGAGATAGACTACACAATCCAAAAATAAGAGCATCAGTTAACTGCATCCAGGGAAACCCAGATGTTCTGACAAATTATATCCCAAAAGATACACACTCCAGAATGATTAAAAAAGTACGATGCCAAAATACATATACAGGCTTTTCTCTCACACTTAATCTCATCCTCACCCCCATCTAGCTGTGCATGTTGCTTGAGCAAAACATAGGTCTGGCAATCTTTCAGTCTGTCTGTTTGAGCATCTTGCTCTCCTGAAGCTGCAGACTATCACCCAAGTATTCAAGCTGGAATTTCAGGGAAAAATGCCTTCTTAGAATGAAAGTATTCATCACTGCTCACAGGGCCTGGGGCAACTGGATGGGGGGGGTGGGGATGTAAAAAAAACTTATTTCCATATGAGTATCAGAGAATCTGTGCCAATAAAAGCATGCTAGAGAAGCCAAGGAGAGAATTTGTACTCCAACCACACATTTGAGAGGACACTTGAGCAGATACAAGCCAAGGGTGTAAAAAGCATATATGGTTGTCTGATGAACAGCCAGTCAACAGTCTCACTTCAGTATATGAAGCACAATATAAATGAATACAAATACTGCTGGACTGATCAGATGATGAGCTCAATGGCAATATAAAATTAACAGAACACAATCTTCTGTATTAAAACTTGAGTAAAAATGGCACTAGGACTATCAATATCTTGACAAAATTAATTGAAATTCCCATTTTTTCTTTACTGAATAAACTGTCCAATTTTGACTATGCTAAAATCTGTATTTCAGAATTTGTATCTATTGCCAAAAACATCACATTAAGTTCTTCGGATACCTTAGTATAAGCATGACACTGTTTACACTGATGAGTAAGTTGCTTACAAGAAACAAAGTTTATATTTGCACCTAGTGCAGGTATTTCCAACATTGTCTCATGTTCCTCAACAGACTGCAACTTTTACTCAAATGGCAAAAGGTTATTCACATATTAAACACAGGGAAAAAAAACCAAAAGAATCTTCATGCCTTAAAGAAGTCTAGACCTTTCAATATCCTATACAAAACATGCCTTGGTCTTCTAACTCATGTGAACAGCTGAAAAGAAGAACTCGGAATTTAAAATCCTCTGCAGCTGGAGCAGTCGTGTCCCCAGTACACCTTCCACCTAAGTCCCTTCAAGAAGTCGATTATTATCCCTCTGCCATTACCTGAATGCATAGCTTGCTGGAGGCCTTAAGTTCAGTATTTGGAATGAGTTATTTTTACGTGAGGTACATAACTAATCAACTCTTCACTCCCACAGAAGCAGAAAATTGTTGTAAGATTACCCCAAAAGAAAGCTAGATATTTTATCTCCCTCCTCTCCTCTTTTAAGGTAACTTTTTAACGTTAGCTTTTTTTTTTTAAGAGCAGTTATGCTCAACTAGTCAGTCTCAGCCTTCTGCATTCCCACTGGGTGTCTCCTTCAAGAAATTCCAGCAACGGATTTTCCCTGCAGTTACTGCTACCCATAGCTGCAGAAATATCACCATCAGAAAGAACTTTTGTGAAGATTTAACATTAATAACATAATTTCCCTAAAGCATGTGCCATGTTTACAAGCAATGTCCATCTGTCAGTATTATGGACATCCACAGGAGATGTTGAGAGAATCAGAGAAAGCTGCTTCAGCCCTACCATCTGAAGGAAATGCATAGAGTACATATTTTCTGACTAATCCCACTCCCCTCAAAATCGGTCACAGAAGTTTGAAAATCAATCAAAGCTTGATATTTTAATAAAAATAAGTACTACAACACAGGGCTGTAAGAACCTCCAAATCATTTGTTTCAGTATTTTCCTGTCACAGGCACCACATAATAAAACTGCCTTCACACATTTTTAAACTACACCTTGAAATTATTTGAATTTCTTCTCCCACCCTTCCGACTGGAAGGTCATTCCAAAAAATGATTACTATAATAGGTCAGAGTAATTTTCTAATTTGCAGCCCAGCATTATTCATGGAGAGTTTACACTCATTTGCTTTTCTGCCAACATGGTCTTTTAGCTAAGTAATTATTTTCTGTTCCTCATACTGGTCTCCTGATGTATTCATAAGAAAGGAATCGTACGCTCTCTCATACTTCATTTTGTTAGGATAATAAGCCAAGCTTTTCCAATACATTGTCATACAATAGGCTCTCCGTTCCCCAGCTTACCCTACCCATTCCAGTCCTAATTCATCTTTCCAAACACGAGTGATCACATTACTGACACTTTTCCAGAAAAGGCCTAAGGTGTAAATAAGGAATGGAGTTCCCTGGATTCATTTGGGAATCCTGTTTGTTTCTTTCCACTGCATTAGATCTGCAGTTCAGTCACACTTTGATCGACTAATTTACCTGCGCTGTCCTTCATGTAATTTGGTTCCAATACAGAAAGTCTGAGTTCATCCAAAAAGTTCACGTTAGTAGAGGATATACTTGGAGACTACTGTTTTTTTAATCACATTTCTATTATTCCAGAGTGAGCGCCTTGAAGCAGCTCTGTGGGTAAAGAATTCTCTCAGATGGCATCCCTTTTCCCCCTAGGAGATCGGGAGCTTTCTCCACACACCAAGTTTTTCTCCAATAAGTGGAAACTTGAAGGACTCTTGCATATTATTTCTGGAAAAGCAGGGAAAATAAGATTTATCAATAGGGATTTTTCTTTTGCTTTTATGACAGTTTGTGGTAATGTTTAAAAAATAGTGGAGGCTAAGGTCTGGTGGTGGTATTACCTAATGGGTGGTAATTCACTTCTGGTGTGGGGAACTCTGGGTAAAATTGCTCACCAGATTTACTGCAGTAGAAGGCATAAATATAGATTAGACAGATGAGAGAGAGTACATAATTTTTTTTTCGGGCTTGCTATGAGCTCCATTTTCTTTGCCTTAGTAGACAGGATCTATGTATTAATAAAAGTCCATTTTAGCAAGCATCTAGCTGTACTTCCCTAGAAAATGGCCCTTCCCGACCTGTAGAATGGCAGTACTGCCATGAGAATGACTATTGTGTTCAGGGCTCCCACTTCATCCGCATTGCTAACATTCCACACTTGAAGGAAGCATGGAATTTTCTCACAGGAACCTCCAGAAGCTCCTGGGAAAATAAACATTCCCAACTCTCCAAATATAAACATTCCCAAAACATTCTACAAAGAAAAGTTGTACAAATTATTTTTTTTCATTTGAGAAAGCATTTTATTCTTGGACTAAAACAGTTAAACCTGCCTAACTGGAATTAAGTTCTTAAGTATATAAATACTCAAACAACTAACTTATTGCTCAGCCACCTCTAAACAAACAGACAATCCTTGATAGTGCTCTGACCTTTGCACAACCCCTCTTCTCTTCTGAGATGAGAAACTGAAAGGGTATTTATTTATTAAATACATTCACTGCTGGCTTCAGAAGTGATTTCAAGCCAGATGCCTCATTCTCTCCCACAATCAATATTCGTTTCTGCTTGAAAGGCAAGGAGTCGCTGGTATCACTAGAAGCATGTATCATTGTGGGCCTGTTTCACTCTGCAACAACCTAAACATCATTTTGTACCTACCAGACAAGGCAGAAAGCAGACATCCCACTGTTCCTTTGCTTTTCAGTACAAAGTTGTAACAGAGACAAGTTTATTTTAAGAGTATTTAATTGTTTTATCTGTGAAATTGTATTCACAGTCACTTCCATACAAAATGCACAAGATTTTGATCTTAAAACCACATTACAGAAGACTGGTTTTCCTCACCTGAGTATGTGTCACTGTGCTTAATTACCGTATTAAGATAAGCCCTTTTTCCCCCCAATACACAGTCAATTTATTTTTTTTTAAGGATAACAGCAATCTGCAAGTCATGGTAATCCTTTCCTATAAGCATGATCAAGCTCTTGCAGAGCTCTTAGTTAAAACTGAACAAGCTATGAGCACCTTACTTTCAGATTGAAAGTAGGGTCATGAAAGTTAATAATCATGGTTACCTGTGGTAAGTAATTAAATCTGATGCCTATGGATCACAGAGTGTGAATACAGACATTAGCTAAATATTTAAAGATGATGCAAAAAGATCCTAAGGTTCAGAGTAAGCTCCAAGTACATTTAAATATTTTCACTAATTAAAAAAATAAAATAGATTCTTTTTTTCTGACATTGAAAAGTGGTAATTTTCCAGGGCAGTTTCAATTGTGTTATATCAACAAATAAACAGAAAATATTAGGAACAGTATTCTTAGCAAAGATGTTTAGGTCTGAAATTGGATCATGCTTCTGTTTCTGGAAATCAGTTATAGATTCTTTCTTGCTCTTATCTTGCAGCTTCCTAATTGGAAATTCAGCAAGACAACAATTTCTGGGTAAGACAGTATCTGTTATTAGACAGCTGATATGAGACGGACAGAAACGGACAATGTTTTTTGGCACATGAACTCTCCTTCAGGAATGGGGAAAAAAAAAAAAANGCTCCTGAAATCTTACTTGTTTCCTCTATCGTATTTTCTTGTCAAACAAAAGGCCACCTACTCTTATGGGAACCTTAGACAACTCCTAGATTGCCATAAGTTACGTAAGAAAACAGCCCCACTCTCTGTGATCTTTTTCTGATTTTCAAAGCCAGGTTATCTCCAGTGTAGCCCACCAAACACAGTTTCTGTCAGATATCCAAATGTCAGCCACAGCACTACAGCTTATTGCAGTTGCCACAACCAGAAGACAGGCAAGTTACAGCACAAACTCCAGTGACAACTTTCTCCCTTTTTCATCTTTTACATGCTGCTCTTTCACTTTTGGTGCTCAGTACTAATTTTCACTATCGCATCCTTAGTTGCTTCCAAGAGTGCTTTGCTAAGATGACAGCACTTGCTAACTCACCCTTTACTTCCTCAGCAATTGACATGAAATACTGTAGGATGCAGAGATTTTAAGTCAGCATTGTATTTCAGGACACATACAAATTGACACCACGAATGGGAACTGGAAATTTCAAAAAGGCAGGTATTTCAATGCCACTGACAGCAACTCCAGTTTTAAAATATCTCTGTCAGTAAACACCTTTAGCTACTTTTCTTCCAAATCCAGTCAACGCATTAAAAGTCAAGTCAGTTTGGTGACCTCAATGAGGTTCTATTTAATCTGAGTCCAGATATAGGTAAACTAGCCTTATGAATGATAACAGCATATTAAATCATTAACAATTCTTTGAGAGATCAAAAATAATAGTAGATATTCTCTAGAAAGGGAGTGTACAACAAGAGCAAGGGATAGAAAAATGCACATTTTACCAGGAATGATTGTGTGTCACATAGATTAGATGACATAGATTTGATTTTTGTCTAAATAAAGCAAAGGAACAGATATATCTTGCCACAGATTATGTAAATTTGCATAATTTTAATGGCTGACAATAGATACCACAACATCTTGAGGACTTTTGCAAATAAGCAGAAGGTTTTACCTATTTAATAAATGCCACATAGCCTATGCTTGCAAAAATGTATTAGTAGAATTAAAATTATTTTGATACATAATGCATCAGCTTCACAGGCATGGCTGTTACACTGAGTTACGCTCAAGCATGAGTAATGCAGCAAAGCTTAGCAAATACAGGCTTTAGCATCTTCAAGCAGTCTTCATTTTAACTTTCTCCAAGTACAGAGCAGCCTACAATTTCTCCTCACTCCTTCCTCCAACACCCAGTAGAATCTATTTCCCTGACACAGGTAATTATTTACAAAATAAAAGCACTTTGATCCAAGATGTATTATATGAATAGTGGTTATACATGTAAAAATGTGGTAATTTCTTCAGCTTGAGAACAGTTTGTGATATAGTGCCCTGAATTGCACAGCATCCTATATGCTGCCAGGACAGTGGTAGTCCTAGAAAATTAATGTTTAGAGGTTTCCACTTCCACAATTCATATCTAAAAGTGAAAAAGATATATGTAACAAAGAACATATATATCTGAAATAATATGTATTCATACAGCATCTTCCAACTCATACAATAAATTCTGTATAAATTATTACAGAGCCTCTGCATCCAGCGTGATTATTATAACAGTCCCCAAACTCAGCCACCTTACAGATGGGCCCTTTTAACAGAAACTAGAAGCAAGACAGAATCCCACTGGATAAAATGTATGAATCTTTATCTAATTCTAGTGTGCACTTCAAAACATATACTGATTTAGTATTAATGTCAAGGCTTGTGTGCCTAGTTTTCTAATAAAAGCAGTGCAATTTCCAATGTTAAAAAAACCAAACACATTCAGCAGATGAATTGTACAGTTTAGTTCAGAAGCAAACCTCAAAAATAAAACCCCAAAAGCTCAAACCAAAACCAACCACAAATTTCCCCTCCACCCAGTTATGACTTCTATTTCTTACGCTACAGAGAAGCAGCCACAATGTTTTTCTAGAACAGTAACAGCCACATTTACAAATGACAAAAGAAGAATATAAGAATGTAACGAATGAATACTGGAGGTATTGAGATGAGCTCTGCTTAATGTCTGTAATTTATTCCATCTATGACTAGAACAAATGAGAAGAGGATGAAATAGCTGACAAGAAGGTGGATACACAGAAAATTAAATTCAGTCATATTAGAGTAGTTATAAGACTTATGTGTCATACTTGCCCTTCCAGCATCAACTACTTGAAATGCACATGTATGCGTGGGACTAGCTTATTTTGGTATTACAAATTTAGTCTGTCTCCCCAAGGGATATGGTACAATTTAGTAATACCCCATTTTCTGTATTGCTCTCAGGTCATATCATTCTAAATTACTAATAAAATGCAATAGCAGATAGTTAATTGCCATTGCACTATGGGCTGTGTTAAATATTGTATTAATCAGTGACTTTTTCCCAACAATTTCCAAAACATTTTTTTTTTTAACTGAAGGCCACAAAGAAAACTGGATGAGACAGGTAAAACTAGCAGATAAATAGGCTACAAAAAGCTATTTGTATTCCAAGCTAAAGTTGAGGAACACGAGACATGGGATAAGGAGGCAAGGAGAGAAAGGTCCTGATTGAGGAAAGCATTCTATTTTGAAGCATCATTTCAGTAGCTCTCTAAATACCATTGCTACCCCAAATAAAAGCAAAGAACTTAAAACAACAACAGGAAAAAAAAAAAAAAAGGAAATTTATCAGTTTTATTATCAATAGATCAATCTGGATGAAAAAGCTTTCTTTATGATAAACAAGAATATACGTAACAGTGGAAAGTATAACTTAACAGACATTTCATAAACATGAATTGAAACTGCCTATTTGCACATAAATGTAAGCATCGTGAGAAATAGTCTTTACTCAGGGGTAAAAGAATAAAAATAAGAGATTAAACCAAAGTATACAAATTCCTAATTTATATGACCTCTTTTATACTATGTCCACTGAGGGTAATTTCTTTCTGTTGCATTCCATAGTTTCACAAAGTCATTCTGATCACTTTTAAGCATTAAAGATCTTGGAATAATACCTAATTTAATGTTGTTGCAAGAACCTTAACTTCAAAATTGTCAGTATAAGCATCATTACAGAGAAGTTAATAAAAGGACTTTATTAAATTCCACATCTCTTTCTTTTGAAAAGATCAGAATGGAATAAAACCCAACATTTAGTACATCACTGCCTGCAAAAACTAAAACATAATACTTGAACTTATTTGAAAGTCCACATTTAAAAATAGCTGAATATTGTTTTAAAAGGAAAGGCCAACATTGATTCAAATATCACGTAAGGTTTCAGCTCAAGATAATGTTGGGATTAACAAAATGCACGACAGGTCTGATTTAAACACTGCAGTTTAAAATTCTCATCCTCCTACACAGAGATCATGGCACAGGAAAGCAGTGAATTATACACCTTTTTCTACACCATCATCGTTCCACAAACATGTGAGCAATCCGCCATTACATGGATCTCAAGCACAGTTTAAGGGCAAATAAAGGTCCCACAAAACCCCAAGGAATCTCAAGGTTGCTCTGCGTTAATGGTACTTGTATACAAGTGAAGAAACCAAGACCCCTTGAGTGAAATTCACAAAGAATGTTTCACAAACACAAGTGTGACAAAATTCCAGACGTCTGTGGGGAGAGGGTAAACCCACTCATGCAAAATAGCATGTACCTAAAACCTAGAAGCCTTTTATCTCATGGAAATAATTTCCTAATATACATTCACCTCTGGAAAGCCACCTAACATCTATTTAAAACTAAATACCTGTGCCCTCCAGAACTGAGGGCCTAGGCTACTGCACACCATACCCTAAGTCCCAATTGCCAGTACTCTGCTCCCCATGTCCTTTCCTTTCTCTCATAATAATTTTTGTTTCTGCCATCACAATGGAATCACTTTTCCTACATAGCATCTTTGTTCTCAGCATATATGAATTTCTTCCCATGACAACTGCGTACAGGAAATGCTGCCGCAGTGAAACATGCAGGTCCTGAAACAGCACCTCACTTAGTAGCTCACCATTGATCACAAGATGACACAAAAAATGCTATTTTCAGCTCTGTAAGGGAGAAACAATTCAGATTCCATCATACCCAGGAAACACCCAGACCCTGCTTTCTTCAAAACTCATGTTCCATCTGCAGTGTATCTACTTCCCGTAGTCTTTTTCTCCTAGAAGATAGAATGATTTTCCTTCTTTCAACAATGAGATGAACGCCAAGAGCTGCAAGCCCCTGCAGAGGGAAGCTGATATTTAAATCTCAGCCTTGACAATACTAGTAAGGATCACACACCAGAAGCAATTCTCCAGGATTTATGCACTCCCCTGAAAAGAAAGTTTCCTGAGGCTGTATGCCAAACTCCCACTCTTCTTCATTCTTCACTACCAAGATTTTATTATTGACATTTGCTGCAGAAGTCTTCTTTTCATCTAAACTATTATGAAGTTCTACAACTGACATGCAAAACAAAACATAAAACATATTACTGCGTTTTATATTGTAAAGAAAATGTAAGGAAATCCCTTTATTAAAAAAATATACCATTTCTCCTTTTGCAATTTTATTTTTAAACACAGCTGGTAGAAGCCTTTGGAAAAGACCCACTACTGCTGAAGGACATGTAGGCCTTTTTGGTGTATCAGTTTGTTACTTCCACAGATTATCATCATGACAGAGCCTATATTACTTCTAACTTCAGTTTCTACTTAAAAATACTAGTAGTCCATAATTTATATTCACACAAATTTACTTCTTCCAAAGGCAATGTTCAGAAGCACCAGTTGGAGGCGTCAATGTCACCATGGGCACCATTAATTCTGTGGCCAAAGTACCACTATTAATTGTTCTGTGGTCTTGTGTGGATTGAAGATTATTATATAATCATGCACTTCACTTGACAAGTGCTTATGCTCAAGAAATCTCCTGCCAGTACTACAGCTAACATCAACAATCAAATAAACTTCAGAAAAAGCGGTTCAAAAAGTCAAATCTGGCAGATTATTTTTTTTCATGCTAAAATCTGCTTTCTAAAATGATAAAGAATTACTCATGTTGTTAACCTTTTGTTAAACTACTATGTTACAAATGCTAAAGATCTCTCAAGATCAGAGAGAGATCATTTAATCTAAGAAATAAAGACAGAATCATCTCAGTAAACTGTTCTTTGGAAGAAAGAAAATCTGCAGGTTGACAACCATTTTGTGTAAAAACAACTCTCTGTAAAGACAAGCATCAGTACTTAATGAGTATCATTTAAGAAAGCCACACTTCCTGAGCAGAGGCTCTGTTTGTTTCCAGTAGTGCCTCCGTATAGAACAGCAACAACAAAAGCCGCTTCCAGTTACGCAGTTCAATTGTATTAACAGCAATATTTTTTCCTCTCACTTTTTTCTCCCCTACATTTCCCACATCCTCCATTGCTAACAAACAGTCCCAACACATTCTTCATAAATCCTGCTCCGCTGGCAGCCATGAATCAACTGGCTAAATAATTCCTCTTGCGTGCAGGGCACAGCTAAAGGTTGCCCTGTGGCACCGGGCCAATACCACACATACACTTGTTCTGGAGACACTAGGAGTCAGCATGGTTACACTGAACCCTTTCTCAGAAAAGAGCTCTACTTCTTTTTGCATATTTATTTTTTTCTTCTTTAGTAACCAGCCAGTTCATGGTCATCAAATTCATGTCACAACAGAAAGTCCTCTCTGCTTTTCCAGATTTCCACATTTGCAGCTGCCTTCTGTTAACGCCTTTGCAAACTGGATCTACAGAGTTTCAAATTCAAAATGATGAAAGTTCCCAAATAGGCCATACTCACCACAGCATGTGGCCAACCATTCCTGGGTGTTGTATACCAGCATTTATAGTGAAGTTCCATAGAAATTCTATGTTGAACAAATATTTAATTGCTGTACTTAAGCTATATATGTCATTTTCCATGAAAATACCACCCACCCCCAGTCTGAGGTGATTGTTCTGTAATCTAGTCCTGACTTTCCTGCTTTTTACTTACAGAGAATAAGATCTGTTCTCTCTACATATGAGAAAAAAAATTCTCACAAATGGCTTTGTGCTCCTGCAAATTACAGGAATTCCTGTACAACAGATCAGGAGAGTCTGACACCCACATTTCAGGGCTGGCTTTTTTTTTTTTTTTTTAAAAAAAAAAAGGTAATCCCCACACATTTGCATATTAAAATGAACACCACCCCCCCCCTCAAAAAAAAAAAAAATCAAAACAAGCTACAGTAAATATTCAAGGTGAAATCCTCAGAGGCTAACTGGCAACAAAGTAGGACAACACAAAATATTTTGGTGAAGGTTATACACAGTAAGATTTAATTGAAAGGTGGCTCATTTAGGTAGCCAAATTAAACACCAGCTCAAATCACGTTACTTTTCCTCATTCATAGGGATAATACGTGGAAATCCCACCCCAAAATATCCCGTCCTGCAATAAAGGATTAATAAAAACAGGAGCTACATTAATGCTTAAGGTACCAATTCTCTGTGACAGATTCCAGTTCATCTCAAGCAGATGAATGAACTATAATCGCAAAACCATTAAAAGAAAAATTCTGCTTCTACTACCTTCATCACTGTGTGCTTTTAAACCTTCGAGGAAGACAGTTACAGTTCTGTTACTTGGCTTAGCTGTATAGCACTCCTGCTCCATCCTGGCCAGCACTCTGCACACAGAAGTGGGGAAAAAAAATCAATAATATTCCCTTCTCTGCACATTCCAAGACTGCTAGAGATACAACAAATTACTTATAGGGAATTTAGCAATGGAAAATTAAGCAGTATTAGAATGAACATGAACAGTGCCATTTCAAAGCTCCTCACTGGCCAAGGCAGTCAGAAAGGTACCTTTTGGTGGCAGTAATGGATACCGCGTTTAGGAAGAGGTGAAGAGAAGTATGCCCAGCCAAATGCAAATAAGTTGTTGTACCAGGATGAGAACTCAATTCTAATGCTGCTGGTGGGCCCACTGGCATCCCAAGGAAGAAAGAACACTTAATTTTTCCACTTAGTTAGAATGCAGTTCTTTAATAGCAGAGTAATCAGCATTATTTAAAAGCAGGGATATCCTTCAACCAGGGATAAAGGACTCGGGCTGAACCTTTTGAAACATCCCAGACACCATGCAACTACTGCATGGGTGACCAACCAAACAAGGCAAGGAGTAATGCATTAAGGACTCCAAACTGTTCTAAGTTTCTCAGCATTCCTCTGTGTAAAATGATTAATGACAATAATGACGACAGACTTTTGTTGGCCAAGAGAGCTTCCTTGCAACCAACTATTGCTCAAAAAAGAAAAAGCGTACATGGATGGAAGAAGCTTGACATTTTCTACAGTATCTTCTGTTAAAAGAAAATGTTAATTATATAACATCCCATGCATTCCTCTGTAAAATACCTAGGTATTTCCCCCATTTTATTGGGGAAGAAGTTCCTCTTTACCCAGGCATTGTATTGGTGCTCTGCATCTTCAGTCACCAGGCTTGGTTACCTGACACACTGGTCCAAGCAATGTACACAAACATATTTAATCTCATGCACTGGAGGCAATTCCATAACAATCAAAGCCTTGTGACTTGCCTGTGATAACATAGTAGGTCTGGAGCAAAATTAAGGCTATAGGTTCTTGTCTCCCATTCCACATACCGCAGGATTACTCAGCTTCCTTCCTCTGTTCACAATTGGGGGTATTCCCCCAATGCACACATTTATATATTCCAACCACTGTACTATTTTAATACCTCTTCAAAGCCCAAGACCTAATTGAAACCATGCCAAAAAAATACGCATCTCAGCCATATAATCCAGATGGGCAGAGTTACATTGAAAGCCAGGCTATTCAGAGACTTCTGATGTGTAATTCCCATACTGTCTCTCATCCAGCATGCTTATTCAAGTGATTTATCACCTCAAAGGATTTAGAAACATGGTTTGCAAAACACAATGGGTCTCTCAGACCTATGAGCATGTTATTGTTCTGAAAAAGAATTTGGGTGCTGACTTAGGACAGAAAATAGACTATAGATGAAAATATTTAAAGAGTCATGGTTGCTTAACCACCTTTCTTTTATAACCTCAGCTCCTGTTAATACGTTAAAACCAGCTACTTAACAGGTTTTACTATTAAACCAGTAGCCTAGGGTTTTTTTAATGACAAATCTAAAATTATTTTGAAAAACAAGCACATTGAAGTTCTATTCAGTGAAAGAAATTGTTATTTCGTACATCACTTTTCAAAGGTTTTTCGTTCTGGTTATACATTCAAAATGTTTTCAAAGATAAAAATAATGTTTTTCACTCACACTTCAAAATTTGGGGATTTGAAAGCTGGGTCCCATGACTATTGGTGTCAATGAAAGTTTTTGGACTAGCTGCATACTTCACTTCTGTTCTTCAGTAAAACAAGCAGGAAATACAAAGTCAACACCAAGTAGTAAAAAACGTCTTAATTCCTTGTATTTAAGAAGGCTCTTTTTGGTGTATAATAAAGCCCCTTTTTGGCATACCCACACTAAATTTAGCATCTTAACTCTTAATTTCACTTCCACCTCCCACGTCCCTAAACGCAATGTCAAACGCCAAACACCACAGTAATATTACTGTCATTGAAACAAACCACGCAACTGCAGTTACTTTACTGCTACGGTAACACAAATGGTTTCTGCAATGGTTTCCACTCTAGGAACACCAGTGTACTAGCATAATTTCTGCCCTAACAATGTTTTAGTTGCTAATAGCTGTTTTCTTCAAAGCCAGCAAAACAAGGGAAAAAGTATAAAAGGTGACAAGAAACTGATATCAAAACTTCAGAACTCCTAGACCATAACAAAAATAATGAAATTACAGTATCATTTTAATTAACTGGGATACACTAAATCAGAATAGCCCTTTCACCAAGATACCTCACAGAAAAATGGATTCAGCTAAATGCTGGATGGCAGCAATTTAGTAAGGCAAGTACAGCCTGAATGAAAATTATTCTTAACAGGGGAAGAGTCAATAAGCTTAATGAACAAAATGAAGTTTAACAGCTATTTTACAAACATGCATATAAATACCTCATGCTTTTTCTAAAATAGATACTGCTTACAACAATTAAGGGCAGCTCCTAGCTGTGTCAATGTGAATTAGAAGCAAACCCAGGTCACTGAAGTAACACTCCTACAAAACTTGGGGCTTTGGGTCTATAAAAAAAATAAAAATAATCTAGTGTAAGAGGAAGGAACTTCATTGAAATTAAACCAACTAATACATTTTTATTTTAACAGCTGAAAAAGTGCTATTTACATAGTTTAAATTGGCTTAACAAAATCGGGTGAAAAAAATTGAATTAAATTTTATTGCATTGCATTATCCAGTATGTCTACTGCAGATTAGAAGTACAATGACAAATCACAACAAATTAATAAAATAAATTGTTGGTCTGTATTAACAACTTCATCTTAAGATGAGGTGTTGTTACTTCAGTGGTGTTTCTCACATGAAATAGATTTTCTCACTAAATAGGCAAAGGAGAGGACATATTCTGAGGACCTGTGAGGAAAATTCAGGAGTCTGCTTTCTTAACTGATGGGTTTACCACTCAGCAATATTGACCCATTCTTTCCCTTAAATATGACAGCAGAATCTTTGTCTTTGGGAACTCCAAAACTGTGAGGGAGAAATGCTTCACACCAGAAATCTACCTAAACTTTGAAACCCCTACCATCTTCATAGAAAAGTAATTATTTGTTAAGAGAAAATTATGCAATGAACCGACACCCCATGAAATTAATTTTTCTGCAAATACTGAGATTCTTTCTGTGCTTATTAAGAAGTTTGTTGCTGCCCAAGTTAAAAAGGCTCATGAGAACAGTGCTTCAAAGGTACATAAACCAAATTTGGCCATAGTAGATTCACTGTTTCATGAAGAGAACTTAAAGTTAAGACTGCCTGAAGTAGATTTTCTGTCTCTTGACTAGACTTCCAGGAAAAGGAAAGCAGTTCTGTGGGGTTTTTTAAGGAAATCTGCATTACTGTCTGACACATTACTCTATCTCACTGTTAACACTGAAGCTGCTTAAAAGGATGATAAAACTGTGAAGGGGAAAAAGCTAAAAAATGAACAACACTTATGTAGCAGCATGTAAGACCACCTCATCATTTTGATCAACCGTGAGCCACCTAGATCCGCCTACTGCCATTTGCAACACACCAACAGGCTGAGATCCAAACAGAATTGAAGTTACTATCAGAAACACTTTGCAATAAACTGTGATAGGTACTAAAGAGAAATAAAGCTGCATTGCCCAGTGTTAAAAGAAAACTGTAACAACGAGTTACATGTTTAAAATGGAGAGTATTTAGCAACATAGACCACCAGTTAATATTAAAATAATGAAACCAAAAGCTAACCCTGACTGTTAAGACTCTTAGGATTATAACTATAACTGTAGATCTCCGAAAGATCTCACAGATTTCAAGCCACTCAAATATGCTAAAGGAGAAAAGAAAACCAAACCCACCCACCACTCCAGAAGCCCATCAGCTGTGAATCAGACATTCCTAAATACAATTCTGGATCTTCTTTTTCTTCAAGTCCCATTAGTTCAGAGCATTTTGTGCTCTTCATAGCTGGACTTCTCCAACACCAGTAGGCTGACAAGGATAGTCTAGTTGGCATCTTACTACAAGCTGCAAGTTATTCTAGACCTTTCCATTCATTTACAATTTAGTCATGAATTTGCATTCCCACTGAGTGAGTCTGTTACTGATGGTTGCCACAACATTTATACATACATATATTCTTATAAAAAAAAATGCATGCGTTCATTAAAGAGAGATCAAGCAGACTGATTTCTTTCCTTCAGTAAGATAACTGTTTAGACAAAGGAAATGCAGTAGCGCTTATCTTCCGGACTTCAATAAAGCACTTGATATAGTGCCTTTTCAAAAATTATTAGTCAGTTGGAAAGAACTTCGATTAATTCTAATTTCTAGTCAGGAAATGGTAGGGTTGAAACAATAATGAGAGTTTCTTGAGACTCAGTGGCAGGGCAAATTTCATTTCAGATTTTCACTGAACACTATGGCAAAAAATTGTAGAAGCTTTATAATGAAATTTAAAAGGCAGAATCTATAACAAGTAAAACCATAATAGGATACAGAAAGAATTACACATGGAAGATCTGAGTAACAGAAACATAACTGTGTTAAGTACAAGGTGACGCATTCAATTAGTAACAAGCAACACTTCCTTTACAAGCTAGAAGTAAGTTAGTTCAGAAAACAAAGCGGCAGAAAGACTTAAACATATCATTAATAAACAGGCTGAGCATGAGGCATCAACAACTGAAAAAAAAAAAAATGCTTTTCAGATATATCAGGAAAGGCAATTCCACTTTATCAGCAATACTGTGTACACTTGGCATCCATATTTAAGAAACAGGATTAAGGATGCTGGTAAAAGCAGAGCACCAAAGTTAGGTATGAAGACTAAAATAGTTCAAATTTATTTAGGATCAGAAAAAGAGCTAAAAGGACAAGGTACTATTATTTCAAATGAATGCAACTGTGCATTAATACCAAAGGGAGGAGAAGAGCTATTTAAACTAAGGCAGTATTTTCCCGGACTTTCAAACTGGGGTCGTTGGAAATTAGACAGGGAAGGGGAAGGGACATTTCAATTTTACGTTCACACTTATATTTAACACAAAAGACATTCTTAGCATACACTGATAAAATAGATAAAAGTTACTGTCTGGACACTGAATAATACCAAAACCATTCAAAGATAGACCACCTTGTGACTCCACATAATTCTTTCTTATTCAGCAAAAAAAGATTAATTTTCAACTTAACTGAACACTCTCCTCTGAAAGACCATATTTTTGAAAGTAATTGAAATCCCCTTTGCGCTTTATTCCCCTTGAATTCTTTTGGGCACTGCTTACCTGAGGGCTATGACTGCTATTCTGGACAAGAATAGAGATACTCTGCTCTGAAGCCTGCATCATTTTTAACCACATAGCCTGTGTACATCTAATATTCACTGGGAGGAATTCAAATTCCTGTGTGGTCCTGAGGTGTGTGCACAAGTATGATAATCATCCTGCCTGTAATAAAGTATTGTTGTGCTAATTACACACACATCCATGATCACAGGATCAATACTTTATCCCCTCCACAATTTTCCTCTTCTTTTCTTATAAGGCTATTTTCCCTTTCCAGTTATCTTAATTGGAAAGTAAAGAAGAAAAAAAAACAAACACAAAACCAACCAAAACCAAAAACCAAGCCCACATAAATACTTCCAAAACCCAACAAAAAATAAATAAATCAAAACCAACAAAACCACCAACCCATCCCAAATAATTCCCCCACAAAACCAAGCTGTCACCATTGAGCACCTAAAAAAGAATACCTATTTTTACAATTCATTAAAAATATTATGACATATATTCACTCTGTCATAATAAGATTCCTGCATTAAAATCCCCATATACTTGTCAGAGATTAGTCTAAATCTTTATATATTTAACCTGAAGCTAGATTTTATGCTCAACAAAACTCAGAATGGGAATTTAGAAAGGACAACTTTCATAAATGTATACTCACTGCTGTAGCAAACAATTTCCTTTCCAGTAGTCCAGTATAACAATGATTTAGAAGCAAAGGATCACAGCCTTCACAGACTTCCCTATGACTCCAAGAACAGGTGTAATGAAGATGTTATTTATCTCACTGCAAAACTTTAACTGCTAAGCTGTTCATTAAAAAACAAGGGCGCAGTGTGAATCCAAATTTATTGTCTTCAACCCTTTTATTTATTAAAATCCCCCTTTGTCACATATTTACTATTGCTTCACCTCTTTCAAAACAAAAATCTTCATTCTTTTTCCAAGACTGAAAAATTGTTGAGATTCAGTGCATCTGTTCTCACTGTTCTGAATGGTCAATTCAACTTCAACTTTATGATGGTTTTGACCCACTGAACTAACATAAATCTTTCCCTCTGGAAAACAAAACCAAACACAGTATGAATATCCAAATTTTACACAGTATAGGAAAAAGAGGGAAGGTTTTGAACTAAAGAGTTCACTTACAAAATACAGAGAGCATTATGTTATTTCTCATTGTGAAATTAGAATGACATTCATCAATTCACTTGTCCCAGGCTTATAAAAGAAAATTATGTTACAGTAACCATCTGTGCATTCACATACAAAGAAAAGTAAACAGAATTTTTGAATGACTGAGACT
Source organism: Nycticryphes semicollaris (assembly GCA_013400055.1). Taxonomy (NCBI): domain Eukaryota; kingdom Metazoa; phylum Chordata; class Aves; order Charadriiformes; family Rostratulidae; genus Nycticryphes; species Nycticryphes semicollaris. The sequence continues at coordinate 328,124 of VXBJ01000966.1, forward strand.
GACACAGTGATATCTACTTAGTTTCCCAACAAAAAAAGTGATGGAAGCTGCACATCACATCAGTAATATTTTGGAATTCAGTCCAAAATGTTTCAATAGAAACAGTCTGTTCTGCTGAACTATGAACTACTTCATTACAGTTAACAGTTTTTTTTTCTGAAAATAATTTATCTTAATGTCATGTTGCTGATTGCCTATAAGCATGCCAAACATGGATTTCCAGGTTCTATATAACAAAGGTGCTCCTACCTGATCTTCTTCAAATAGTACTTGTCTCATTGTGCATGGACTTGGTACAACTGCAATAAAACCTGGGTTCCTCCCGTTTTTTTCAGGGCCTATCAACCATATAACAATTTCTTCAACTGAATTTTGTAAAATAGTCAGCAAGGCTGATCACTGGACACTGAGACACCTCTCCCCAAGTCTGCCCTGAAGACCCTCTGAAAGCATGTTTCATTGTGTAGGCCCCCAACTGACTGTAGCAGAGCTGTAATCTGTTTTCCTACTAAAGACAAATGTTAGGAGCATGTCTGAGGAGTTGTCTGATGGTCAAGAATGTGTTCCATCCAGATCACCAGACAATTAACTATTAAAAAGGTACTTGACCTCCCTCTTGAAAGTTTATGGAGCTTATCCCTTTTATGCTGGTGTATGGACATCTCTACTCAGAGATGGTGTAGTGGACACCAGTCTGGAGAAGTTAGGGTCACATTTTTCAAATGTACATTGAGTCTGATAAAAAGTGCTGACAGATTTCCTCGTGTAGCTTTAAAAATGCCTAATTAGGTACAGGGAGACTGAAAGGACCTCAATAGCTCAAAAACGGAAAAGGGGATGCCTAACTTGATTAGAACCCAGACAGCAGCCCACTGGCATCCTTAGGTGGATAAATATCTTCAGTCTGAATACAGAACCATAGAATTGTCAAAGGGGCCTTACAGATCATTGAGTCAAGCCATCAACCTAACACTGACAAAACCCATCACTAGACCATGTTCCTCAGCACCACATCTACCCGTCTTTTAAACACTTCCAGGGATGGCCATTCCACCATTTCCCTGGGCAGCCTGTTCCAGTGTATGATAGCCCTTTTCATAATGTCAAATCTAAACCTGGTGCATAGAATCATATAATGGTTAGAGTTGGAAGGGACTTTAAAGATCATCAAGTTCCAACCCCCCTGCCATGGGCAGGGACACCTCCCACTAAACCAGATTACTCAAAGCCCCATCCAGCCTGGCCTTGAACACTTTCCAGGGATGGGGCATCCACAACTTCCCTGGGCAACCTGTTGCAGTGCCTCACCACCCTCACAGGAAAGAATTTCTTTCTAGTATCTAATCTAAATCTCCCCTCTTCTAATTGAAAACCGTTACCCTTTGTCCTATCACTACACTTCCTGACAGAGTCCTTCTCCAGGCTCTCCTGTAGGCTCCCTTCAGATACTGGAAGGCTGCTAGAAGGACTCCCCAGAGCCATCTCTTCTCCAGGCTGAACAAGCCCATCTCCTTCTGTAAGTCTTCATAGGAGAGGTGCTCCAGCCCTCTGATCATCTTTGTGGCCTTCCACTGGACCTGTTCCAACAGTTCCATGTCCTTTCTATGTTGAGGACTCCAGAGCTGGACACAGTACTCCAGGTGGGGTCTCAAGAGCACAGAGTAGAGGGGTAGAATCACCTCCTATGACCTACTGGCCACACTTCTTTTGATGGAGCCCAGGATGCGGTTGGCTTTCTGGGCCGCCAGTGCGCACTGCTGGCTCATCCACCATCAGTTCCAAGTCCTTCTCCTCAGGGCTGCTCTCCAGCCATTCTCCACCCAACCTATATTTGTGCTTGGGATTGCCACGTCCCAGGTGCAGGACCCTGCACTTGGATTGGTTGAACTTTATGCAATTTGCACCTCGCAAACCTGTCCAGGTCCCTCTGGATGGCATCCCTTCCCTCCAGCATGTCCACCACACCACCGAGCTTGGTTTCACTGGCAAACTTGCTGAGGGTGCACTCTATCCCACTGTCAGTGTCTCTGACAAAGATGTTAAATAGCAATGCTCCCAGTACCAACCCCTGAGGAATGCCACTCATTACTGGCCGCCACTTGGACATTGAGTCGTTAACCACAACCTTTTAAGTGCAGCCATCCAGCCAGTTCCTTATCCACCAAATGGTCCATCCATCAAATCTATGACTTTCCAGTTTTGATACCAGGATGTCACATGGAACAGTGTCAAACACTTTGCATAAAGTCCAACTAGATGACATCTGTTGCCCTGCTCTTGTCCACCAAGGCTGTGGCCCTATCGTAAAAGGCCACCAGTGTGCCCTTGAGGCCAAGACAGCCAATGGCATCCTGGGGTGCATCAAGAAGAGTGTGGCCAGTAGGTCGAGGAATGTTATCCTCCCCATCTACTCTGCCTGGGTGAGGCCACATCTGAAGTACTGTGTCCAGTTCTGGGCTCACCAGTTCAAGTAGGACAGGGAACTGCTGGGGAGGGTACAACCAAGGGCTACGGAGATGATGAGGGAACTAGAACATCTCTCTTACAAGGAATGGCTGAGGGACCCAGGCCTTTTTAGACTGGAAAAGAGAAGACTGAGGAACGATCTGATCAATACCTCTAAATACTTAAAGAGTGGGTGTCAACAGGATGGGGCCAGTCTTTTTTCAGTGGTGCTCAATGACAGGACATGGCACAAACTTGAACATAAGAAGTTCCATCTAAACATGAGGAGAAACTTCTTTACTTTGAGAATGGCAGAGCACTGGAACAGGCTGCCCAGAGACGTGGTAGAGCCTCCATCTTAGGAGACATTCAAAACCTGCCTGGACGCCATCCTGTGCAACCTGCTCTAGGAGGACCTGCTCTGGCAGGGGGGTTGGACTAGATCGCGAATGTAATACAAACCTCATTGTCAGTCATAAAAGCTACCACGATTACTATTATCTTTAATACTATCAGAAGAAATCAGTTAAAGTCATTGCTCATTCTGGAAGCATTTTACTTCAATACATCCTTGTGCATCATGAGGATTTACTCCTGAAACAGAAGTCTGGTTCCTTGTGTTCCAGCCATGTTTTTGACTCAAATAGCTATACCTGCCTGTCAAAAGCCTCCCTGTACCTTCAGTAAGGTATAACTTCAGCTCTTATCTTGAAGCAGTGTGTAGTTTTGCCATCTCTCTAACAGTTGTTAGCCCCAGAGGTGAGTACATTTAACTTCATTTTAAGTGCATCTCTCTCCTTTTTCACATAGAAACTACATTGATGCATGACAAGAGCGTCTGTTTCCCTGGTGCAATATCACTGTGCAGATACACCTTCTGCTGGAGATGGCTCAGTTTGCAAAAAGCTTCTGAGAATTTTCCTAAAAATAAAGGTACTGCACGTCAACCTAATCAACTGGTGTGGCTAAGTGTCTTCAACAGAAATTCGCCTGATTTCTACAGTGTAAGCACGTTAACACATACTACTTCCAGGCTTGTCCAAGCTCTGAAGCTGTGCAAACAGGTCAGGCATGAAGGGAAAAGGACTGTGGCCTGTTCTCCAGATACTCCCCACACTCAGTCATTTGTGTAGCACTGACACTTCGAGCCTGAGTTAGAGCATGTCTGTGGGAAGCAACATGGGCAGGAGCTGAAGGGCATGGAGATTATGGGTTTAGTATCCTCCAGCTTTCTCCAAGACATTTCACTCTCTTCCAGACTACACATATTATATAGGGAATTACACAAAAGTGAGTACAGAAAACTTGCCGTCAAGAGGCATGTAACAGAGACTAAGCACTTGGCAAAAACTTTGGGACAGCGCTACACACCAGATACCATGTCAACAACCACAATTACAGATAAGTAATATTCAGTTATATCCAAGTGTATAACTGTATGTATTTTGATATAGTTATATATTCAGTTATAATTAATTACCTGCTGCCATGAGGCTTTTATTTTAAAAACAGAAGGATTTCTTCAGACTAACAAGGCAGTCACTGTCCTCTGAACAAATATTTTCCAGTCAACAAATTGCTGCAAGTTAATACTCGGTATCAAAATATTCTGAACATAGTAACATTTACATTGAATCCAGAAGAGACAAGTGGGAGCACTACATGTTGCAAACAACTCTGTGTTTGAACTAATACCACCAGAGAAATACTTCAGTCACACATTACCCCCACTTTCAAATCCAGAGAAAAGGACTGATTAACAAAACCCGTAAAATTCCAACTCAGAATCTGAAGCTAACTAAATGTAACAATAAAAGCCATACTTCCTCCATTTTCCTCTCTAAAATAGGAAGGTCACAGAGAGACAGTTAATTAGTGGTTACAAGAACCATATAGATTTAGGGTCAGAAAGAAAACACAAACAAATAATTAAGTAAATAATGATACCTGCTATTGTAGGCTACACTTCAGCTTTTTTCTTTAAACGTCCTGAAGAAACTCCATCTCAAAAAGTAGCACCTTTTCTAAAAGACTTCATGGATGTAAATACGTGTATATAAGTTCCTCCTGTATACACAGGAACTGGTTTATTAACATGTGGTAGATCTTCAGTGCTATTCAGAATTTCAGTACAAACGTTTTCATGTTCCTAAGGATTTTGTTACTACTGACTCTACAGACAACAGAAGAAAAAGCTCAGAGCACTAACCAGCACATACTGCTCTTTTAGACCATGGAGGACAAATTCCAATCTTTTCAGCCAGCTTATAAAATAAGCTACTTAAATGCCATCTTCTCAGTGTTCTGAAAATTGGGAGGAGGAAGAGCTTAAAGAAACCACTTCAGCCCTCTTTTGAAAATTAAATTTAAAAACTTCATGTAAATACATGCACCTTTCAGAATTTCAGCCTTCTCTCGTGGAAATGCTGTTATTGCTCACTAGCCTATATTCCAGGCTGCAGGCAGCACCCTGCCCTCAGACTCGCTGACAGCCCAAGCTCTGGCAATTGGAAGTTTTGGCTCCAGCCATGTGGAAATTTTAACTCACTCTGTCAGCTAGACCTTCTAAATTCAAAGTACCACCAGGCCAAGGATCTTCTTAGAAACAGTCTCTTTACCCCTAAAAAGCATCCCCCCAGACAAACCAAAACCACTTCAAGACAAATTAAAAATACAAGGTGAACATACTTGGGCCTTCCTCCCCCCTCACCCCCTCCAAACACCTAAAGGTTGCTTTGTCTAATATCACCTCTTAACACAAGTTTCATTTCATGAAAGAAATAAATTAACTTTAGAAATTTGAGCCAGAAACATATGTCCCCTTAAAAAACCACTGCATTCTTTTGGAAGGCAAGGTGTTATTACAGGGAATGGTCTTACATCATCTGCATAGGCTAATTTGGGAGAAAGTGTTTATCTGCTTGAAATAAGTTCTAATAACGTAGTATTCTTACATTAATGCAATAGTAATTAAAATAGTAATTAAAACGTTTCCATCTTTGAAAAAGGTAACTTAAATATTTCATTGAAAAATTAAACAGCTTTAATAAAGTATTATAAGCTTGTTCTCATAGTTTGGTCTAGATCTGAACGAGCCATGAGTAAATCACATTAAAGATAATCCACAAATAAAGAAATAAAGTTATTTGGAATTACTATTGTGGTGTAGGTAAGCAAACTACACACAATTCAATATTCTCTGAATATGATTTTTTTAAAAAAATAATATTAAATACATTTGCATAACTCATGGTATTGTACTTGTTAGTAATACCAGTATGTACCAGTTTTATTTTTCAAGGAAAATAAAACATAAACTTTACTCACTGTTGCTTTAGTTACTAATGCTCTAAGTCTGATGTTTATAGAGGCTGAAACTGAATTTGTTCCCTCTTCCTCAAATTTCATAGGCAACATCACACACAGAAAAAACATTACAATTTATTATACTCAATGTTAGTATATTAGCAACTGTGGAAGCAAATGATGTTACCACCACCACTTTACGTGAAATCCTTAGGTACAGAAAACAAGAGTGTGCAGGTATAGAATCTGATCACATGAACTCTGAAAAGCAGCTGTAGGGAAACATGGTCTCCTTAATTTTACCAGAGCTTTGTACTTATATCACACAACTTTTTAGTCTTTGTATTACTCATATTTTAGCTAATTCAGTTTGTAGTGCAAAATACAGAAGTGCACTATCAACTCACTCTCGAGGCTCCACAGTATTGATAGGTATTTCTCCAGTAACTCCTTCCATGGCCTTAGATGTCATTACTCCTTCCAACAGCTAATATCAAAGGAATTAGGACTTGAAGTCCACTTCAGAGATCCAGCTCTACTTCTATGCAAACAAGCAAAAAAAAAAAGAAGTCATCAAGCTCTAACTGTATGCAAACCCGAGACAGAAAGGGGCAGGATATTTAAGTTCTTAACACAAAAGTTTAAGTTCTTAAGTTCAGCCACACTTTCTACTTCAATCTCTCTGCCTCTGTATATGAGTCTTCCTACCCCCCGAATGCTTTTCTTCTTGTCACATCTCTACTAATCTTTTTGTTTGGTCAGCTGCTTCCCATCCCCTGCCCATCATATGCCCCAAATCAAATTTCAGCAGCCATAAAACATAACAGCCAAACAACTTACTTCAGCATAGTGTACCATCTAGGATAGCAATGATGGGACTACTTTGCTGTGGACTATTAGATTGATCCTCTAGGACACAACTGAAAATGAGACCCAGAGATTCATCCTAGTATCTGCCTCCCAATGTGCACTTAGTGTTGAGATGTTGGCCAGACACTCACCAGATCCCTTTTCCCAGGTTTCCAGGTCTGGATAGCAGTGGAGGACAACTACAGGATGTTATTGCAAAGCACTGCTCCACACTCCAGAGGTTGCCTCAGAAGCCCATTTTCAAAAGAAAGTTTGCTTATTTCCAGGTCAAATTCTTGTGCTCAGGTTACTTGGTGGGCAAAACGGTAGAGAATAACATCTACACATTCCAAAATCTCATATGCTTACTTTTATCCTCTCTCATTTAGAATTCATAATAAACGTTAAAACCATCAAAAAATGTATCCTTTCCTTTGTAAAATAAAGCTTTGCATTTTATCTCTAATAAAACTATGCAATTTGTTTCAAACCTAGAACTTTTTCCCAATCTCTAAACCCATATTAGAATCTTAGAATTGTCTAGGTTGGAAGGGAACTTTAAGATCATCAGGTCCAACCATTAACCTAACACTGACAAAACCACCATGAAACCATGTCCCTCAGCACCACATTTACCCTTTCTTTTAAATACGTCCAGGGATGGTGAATCCACCACTTCCCTGGGCAGCCTGTTCGAATGCATTATTATTAAAGTAGTTGCCATTATTTGATATTAAACTAGTTGCAATTACTGTATAAAGTATCTATTGCATCTGATTTCAGACGGTGCAACCTCAGCTGTGGAAACCACAGCCTGGATGTGAAACACCTGGTGTTAAATAGCCAGGAATTACAGTGCTTAACTCCCAAACTCAGAACCAACCACTTCCATTTTAATCAAATGTGAAGTGTAATGCTGTGCAGTTTAACTTACCGCACCTCAATAACCTGCAATGAATGACAGCACTTGCTAAAGAAGCAGAGAATTTTTCCCCCTTCCATTTGTAATAATTCAAACACATTTACAATCATTTACAATTACAACCTACTCAAAAGAAGTGCCTAAGTTATGCAGTCTTATAAGATTCACTATGGTAGTATCACAGATGCAAATCTAGTAAATACAAATTTAATGACAATTTCTCTCAAAAAGGAGACTGACAGCCCAGAGTATCTTATGTTACTTTAGCTAAGCATTCAGATCACTAGAGGTATGAACTGCTTTGTGTAATTAAGCTGAATTTCCAGTTTTTCCTAAGTAATGACAGATTATTCACATTCAGTACTATTTTTAGTAGATATGTCCAGTACGTCTAGCTAAAAATAATAATTCAGGTAAATCTAGGAACAGCTTCATCTAAGATTTTCAGAAATACTAAGAAAACAGCACAGCCCATCTCAGGTGCACAAAACAGGCTGTACACCTAGCAGAAAACGGAACTGCAAATCTAGGAAAAAGTCTGGCAGGAGGCGGGGTGAAACAAACCAAAACAAAGGCAAATAATAGTTTGATTTTTTTGAAATTAGGCAATGTCCCTTCATTTCTTCCTACTAACTCCTTTGACAGATATCTCATGGCTTTCAGGGGACAATATCTAAGGCAGGTGCTAAAAAAGCCAGTATCCTACTCCCGTGGAGTTTAACACAACTGGAGCAAACAGGCTTTTTGTCTTCTTCATACTGAACATACTGCTGATTATGCTGTTTCTTCATGTCTGTCTAAAAACAGACATGAAAACTTGAAGCCCTTGAGTCCTTCCTACAGGAGCCTTTTTAGAAGCCACTACCCAAAGATCTGAGGAAGAAAGGAGTGGGGGAAAAGAATCCTCCTCCACTGTACTACTACAAAATACTCCATATTAGGAGTAATTCAAAATCAACACAGATTTATCCACCAGGAAAGGATGGGTAACTGATAAGGCCAAGGTTGCCTTAATGGACAGTGAAACTCCAGACACAAGTCTTGCACAGTGTTGTACACACACAGCAAAAATCTTTCAGGAAGCCTCTCAATGGAACAAGGTGTAGGTACCTAAACTTTAATTTATACTGCAAGGACAGTCTTTCTTCTGTCATACCCAAGCCTGAAAGCCATTTGGGCACTGTTAATTATTCAGAAACTTCCTTGTCACAGAGGTGATGTTACTTCAGAAGAGGGTAGCAATAATTGGGCAGTAACTGTCCAGAGCTTCCACATTCAGAGATAATTTCTTGAGCAAGAGCCTTGCAATTACTTCTTTTTGAAAAGCTGCCAAGTTATTCCCCAGGAACAGAGGCAGTGAGAATCTACAGCTATAACAAATCAAGTACCTCCATGCTCGATTTCATTGAGGCAGCCGTGTGTCAAAATCCAAGCCTTCCAAGCATCTCAGAGACATACTGACTGCCACCTTCTACAGGAAATAAATCACATTTGTCCCACATGATGCAGATTTTCTGTCGGGAAGCAGACAATCCTGTCTGAAGTAATCTCAATAGAGAAAAGGTTTTAATCCAACCCAAATTTATGGTTCTGCATTTTAAGACAAAACAGATCCATACAACTGCTTATGGTGCAGATACTCTTGAAATCAAAGGAACTAGCTTTTATCTCTCAATGCACATAGGAAAAAAAAAAGTTTAGCAACATTGGCTGCTTCTGACACTTCCAGTAAGACGTCTGAAGGGTAAAGTAAGGAACATAAAACTGAGGAGCTGTGATCCAACAGTGTCTTTGGTCCTGCTCACAGATTCTAGTGGAAGTAGAACAGACACAAACTTGCTAGATAGAACGCAATAACTTTGTGCTAATAGATCCAGGAGAGATAAGGTAGTACACTCCACTCTTACTCCAGAGAGATCTGGTAATTTTCTTTGTATCACCTAATAATGATATGGTGATAAATGTCCGTGGTCTTGCCATAAAACCAAAAACCTGAGCAATGTGCACAACCATACACAGGAGTGAGACACACAAAGCAAGAAGCCTCCACCAGAAATGATTGTATGTATCAAGTCAGATCAATGTAATACACTCATCCCACACAAATTTTCATCTTATCTCACAAGAACACATACGCTAGAATTGGTGGAAACATACTACTACTTCTAATTGGTGGAAACATACACAATTGCTGTGTATGACAACATACCTGCTTATCAACTTGTAGACAGAACTTATTCCTCTATTTTCTCTCAGGTGAATTGCATTTGGAGATAGCTCAGGTGTAACTTTTAGAGTCAAAACTGACATAACAGTCTGTTTTATTCTTTGCTCTGAACTAAGTTACTGTGATAGCTCTATGAACCATTACAATGGTTGTTTCAAATGCTGTGCCTTACTGAAATACGTTGAAGCTTGCAGAGAGAGCTGGGAAAGAAAAACAAGACTAGGAGAAGAAACTATAAGTAAACGATAAAGCTGTAGTGTTCCCTACTCTGAATTGCAGGGCCAGGGGGGCGTGGCAGTGTGTGTGGGAGAAATCTTACTGAAGAGGTTTGGATAATAGTTACTTGCAGCTCTTTCAGTTCATATTAGTAAAACTGCATATATGACAAAAGATCTAAGGATAAAAAGACTGCAAGAATAAACATCAACAGCTGCATGGTACTATAAAAATCTCCAACTGTTCTTGCTTTAAAAATACCATGACTGTGATGAAAAGAGAGAACTCCAGGGGAAAAAAAAAAAAGAAGGATCCATTAAATACTCAACATAGCAGAACGATGGAAAAAACCCACCAAAAAGACTAAATATGATCATACCTAATGTCACTGTGCCTGTGACTCCTTGGCAATGATCCATGATCTCACCAATAAGTAATAAATTCAAGGTGAGGGAAGTTAGTTTACTTCGGCATGAAGGAGGTCTCTCTCATATACCACAGTTTCATAACGTCACAGAGCAGCTGATACTCTGTTCAATACAAGTAACTCCTTTGGATGCTGAAACCTTGAGTTCAGTTGTTGATATTCATAATGTTCATTCCCTGTTGAGATTTTGAGAGAACCAAGTGCACTAATTTTTCACCAGGCTACAGACTATATTTGTAGTTCAATCTCCTGGCTTTCCAGCCATCATTGCACAAGCTGTAGACACAGCCTCTTAAAAAACTGCATGTTAGAATATAGGGATTTTTTCCCCTCTCCCTTTATGATCACACAATCTATGGCGAATAGGACAAAACAAAGAACAGATCAAAACAAAATCCTCATTTCTGTCATGAAGAAAGCCAAGCATGGAGAATTTTAGCCACATAGGAATTTGTTTCTGTAATATACTGCATAATGATTACATAAAGAGCCTTTGATTACTGTAAAATTCAATGATACATGCATTTCTAACGGCACTAGAATTCCTAAATGATTACACAAGCCTTTCATGTTTATTCATCAAATATTTAAAATGCAGCATAATACAAAACATTTAACTAGTTTACTCTGAGAGCAATTTACTATACTCTTCTGAAAAAAACTTGCTCAAGAAGATAAAGTCTCACATTGTGTCCAACACATATGATTCTTATTTGATTTTTAAACTGAATTATTTGTTCAGCTTTGCTTTATAAGTACAAAATTTCAAATGCAAACATTTACTGGTTCAAGCATATCCATAACTGTACAGAACACTTTTGAGACACGTGGTAGAGGGATAAAAATCTCTTCTAATAGACTGAATTTGTTCTGTGTTCAAATTCCCAGAATACGCTTAAAAAGAATAAACTTAAAAAGAAAAATCTGTTTACAAATTAGTTTTAAGTGCCTGCTTTCACAACACAAAAGCAAGAGCAGACTTATCAATGCTCCATAAACATTTCATCCTTTCAATCCTTATTGCATCTATTAAAGATTATGCAGAAATATTTTTGCCACTGAAAGACTAGATGTTAAATATACTTTACTTTCTATTTTACATCAATATTTCTAAGTGCCTTTCTATGAAGGAAGATGGTTGAGAATATAAGAACAGATATGTTTGATTTTCAAAAAAATTAAGATAAAAAGTATTATGAAATAAAAAACAAAATAATTTCAGGAAGTCACTGAATTATTTCCATTAGTACAGAACTAGGCTTTGAGAAAGATGGAAATTCCTTAGCAAAGAGTAAGAGGCAGAAGCTACGCTATTAGCATTTATTTTGCCTTTTCTATTTTTTTGTCCAACACTTAATACAGTTTCTACAGTTAATTCATTTCTATTAAGGTACAATTTTGTCTGCAATAGAGAAGGTGGCATGAATATTTTTCCTGCAGTATAAAGATACCTACTTGTAATAGAAACATTATTCTCAAGCCTTACTTGACAAAAGCATACAAAACATGAAAAATTAAACAGACAAAGTTCACAGTTGTGATTTTTCAAGTAGTTCAATGTATCCACTTAAAGTTAGAAGTGCTTCTCCATCAACAAGAGAGACATTTTGAAAGATTATTTTCCAGGTAAAGAAACTATCAAAAAAAAAAAAAAAAAAAGAGAAGACAGACGTTTAATAGGCAAACCCACCCAAAGCTTTCAATACTGGAAAAAGCATACTCTTAAGTCTTCTGCTTTTTTTCACCTGCAGGAAATGCCTTATTTATAAACTACCTAGTTTATCAACTATGGGTAGACATGCCAACTGTGGTGTGCTTAATAAGTAGCTGAAGGCAAACACATCACTGTTTCCTTGAATGTTAGCTCCCCTTTTGCACATTTTAAAATTTTGTGCTGGTGGGACAGAACTAACTGATCATTCACCAGACAAAACAGGGAAATCACCAACAAGAACAGGCATATCTTATGAGTCATTCAAACATTCCCATGTTGCTGCATTCGGTATAAGGTAATCCTTTGTGCTTGCAGTGCCAGGGCTGCCCTTGAGGGCTGCAGTACCTGGCCGCCCCTCCTGAGGAATTGCTCCTCCAGTGCCTTGTCCAGAGTATCCCTGGGTCAAAAGCACTGGGAAGGAAAGCAGACCATCCCTTTGAAAGGACAGAAGGATATTCTTCAACCTGAGGTCATGTTTTCACAGCCAGGTTGTTCCATGCTGACTAAAGGAACATTGTGCCATGCTCTTCTTCCCCTACCCACTGCAGTTCACATATTTTGGAAGAAAGCATCCCTCCCCTTCTATACTAGACACGCACCCCTTGAACTCTGAAAGTCGTCATTAGAAATTATTGGGTAGTGCAACAACCACCTTGGATTTTTTTGACTATTCTGATGTGCTCTGTGCTGGTCTAGTGAGTGATGAAGGATACCTATGAGTATGCTAAGTATTCATGGAAGAATGGTACATTTGCAAGCTTTTTGGACAGTGCTACAGAAATTGGAACTATTGTGCCTATGCTACTGAAATCCTTAGCTGGTTAAAATCAAATCTACACAAAGATATTATCATTTACTGTTTCGTTCCCTTATTTCTAAGCAATTTCCAAGGCAACCCTTTAAGTTTTTCCAGAATACAATTGGTCTCATCCTTAATTAGTTTTACAACAGTTTTCCAAAAATCTAGAGCAAATATCTGCCTGATGTGAGACAGTAGTACCATTTGTTTGATACAGTAGGAAAAAAGGAAAAGAAAAATGGAAAATTAATGAACAGTAGATTATAGCTTTCTCTGAAGATACAGTAATAGGGAGGAGTTTGCCTCAATTCAGAAAAAAATAATAAAAGGGTAGGAGAAAAAGTAGGAAGAAAAGTAGGATGCTCTCAAAGATAGAAAGATTTTTGCAAAGCTAAATCCTCCCACTGAATTTTCAAGGGCTAGGTACAAAGAGCACTAAGGCTACAAACGCACTTTAAGTCTATACCTGTGACTTTCCTGGTCTTGACACTTATCCCCAATTCTCTTACAGATATACTGAGATACATGAAACCTTATTATAACCTCAGCCACTTCAAAGAAAGATTTTATTTCGATATAAACCCCAATGAAAATCAGCAGTTTGAATTTCCATTTATGTATCCAGACTTATAAAATACTGAGAAAAAACTCACAATAATGCTTTAGGTTGACCTGACATGCACATGCCCAGAAGAATAAAAACCATTCCACCCCCACCCCCAATATCTCTAATAACAATGTTTAGTAAGAATATATCATGTGACACAAAAAGAAGACTAAATCTATCACCAAGGGAGCACAGAAAGCTGTCACTTCAGATTTGTCTTCACAACTGAACTCAAAATGCTTTTTCTGTGACAGACAGTCTTCATTTCCCACTCACCCTAGCGTGATTCAGGGTTAACAGGGATACTTGTAATATCAAGCAACACACAAAGAAATTTCTTTTGCCTACATAATTTAAAATTGTCACTTAATAACCATATCCAGTTAATAACCCGTATCCAAAACTGCACTTCCATCCCTACTATTCTTAAAATTATCAAATTAAACTAATTTTATTCTCAGTATTTAAGAGAGAATTTGGGAAGTAACAAATGTAAAACTGTGGAACGTGTACTATTTTAGCACCTTTATATACGTTCAGTTTCTCCTTGCTCTCAGGAGACAGCATGAGAGTAATTGCTTATATCTTCAATATTACATGTGAATTCCAATAGTTGTATCAATCCAAAGGACATTATATATACTATCTGGTTTTTATGCTAAACAGCAAAAGCATCCTTTAAGTCTCTAAGCCTAGTTGGGATGTGAAGTCTGCTGTTGGAGCTTCTTCTCAAGATTCCTGCTTTCTACCTCCTCCTAAAGATAAGGAGGATTTGTGATGGGGTGATGCAGAGACAAATATGCAAAGTTGTCACCTGTTACAGAAAGTTGCTCTTGTCCTCACAAGTGTCCAGCACTTCTCCATGTGTGGATCAAAAGGAGGTGGCCCAATTCACAACATGTCATATCAGAACACCACAACACTGTTTACCTCAAGGATCTTGTTGCATTAAAACACTTCAAAATTCAATCATAAAACAGACAAACATTTTCAAATAGAAAAAAAAAAAAGAAAAGTTGGTTTAATAAGAATTTAAGCTGTAGTTGTAACTGCATTAAACCAACACAAATTTGATGTATATGCAGCAACAGATATCAGAATCTTGGAAAACAAGCAAACAAAAGCCACACCATAGCTCCTTGCCTAAAAATATAGCCACACTGCTCTACACAATGAAGTTCAGAATGCTTGCTGGCCCCACCATGAGTATTGTGTCCAGCTTTGGGCCCCTTACCACAAAAATGACATTGATGTGCTGGAGAGAGTCTAGAGAAGGGAAAAAAAGCTGGTGAGGGGTCTGGAGAACAAGGCTTAATGAGGAGAGGGCTGAAGGAGCTGGGGTTGTTCAGCCTGGAGAAAAGGAGGCTGAGGGGAGACCTTATCACTCTACAACTACCTGAAAGGAGGTTGTAGAGAGGTAGTGATTGGTCTCTTTTCCCAAGTCACAGGCAACAGGACAAGAGGAAGTGGTCTCAAGTTGTGCCAGGGGAGGTTCAGATTGGATATTAGGGAAATTTTTTACATTGAAAGGGTTATCAGGTATCAGAATGGGCTGCCCAGGGAGGTAGCTGAGACACCATCGCTGGAGGTATTCAAAAGACAGGTTGATGTGGTGCTTGGGGACACAGTTTAGTGATGGTTTTTTGTCAGAGTTAGGTTGATGGTTGGATTAGATGATCTTAAAGGTCCCTTGCAGCCTAGACAATTTTATGATTCTATATATTCTAAACACAGAACAGCAAGACTGCTGCCTTCCAAATTAGTCACTAGGCTTTCCCTCCTCCTAATGTTACATTCATCTGTCATGTGGCAATGGTACCTGACTTGTACCAAGCAGTATTTTCAAAGGGATCAAACTTGCTAGAGCAAACTAGGCACGTTTATAGTAAAGATAAGAATAGCATGCCTGTGCAAAAGTTATATAGAACTACTATTTTAAGAGGTATGAGCCTCTAATTCTGATTTTCTTGAACAATGACTTAAAGAACAGGTGCACCCCCAGCATTAAGAAGAAACCCAACTATCTAAATATCTTAAAGACAGCGCAGCTCAAGGCAGTGAAACAAATTTGCTTATGGCAGTATGGGAAGAAAACCTTCATGATGTAGAAGTAGATGTCACTGTACATTTTTCAGAATATGGTATTACGCACTGCTTTGTATGCATGGATTCATTGGATATATTTCAATTTTATTTCATAAACACACTCTATTAGCTTCCAATTATATCAAAGTAAAGTAGGAATAGCGTAGTTGTTTTTTCAAGTTTCTATTTACATGAACGCTTACTGTAACCAATCACCCTAACTTTGTAAGGCTAGCCAAAATAAAAAAAAACCTGTGTTTCATTATATTAAAAAGCCTCAATTACAGAAAGCCTGACACAGCCAAGATATAATTATGGTCAAGAGCAGACAGATATGCATAAGAAGTGAAGAGTGCAGTTAGAGCAGTGTGTCAAGCACAGTGAACATAATACCATCTGAACAGTACTTTAATATAATTAAACCACACTTCTTATATAATGTAAGTTAAATGACAGGCAGGAGTAAAGTTAACTATCTGCTTTCTGGTACAAGAATTCAAGCGTCGCAAGGTTATTTTAAGATCTTTTTTGAAAGGGGAGCACAAGTAGCACGTCAGCAGTGCCAAAAAAAAATTCTAGTTGTCTCTCATGGGGGATCTCATGGGGGATCATCACTGTCCACTACAGCGTTATGACATTACGTGTGCACAAACAGAGCATTAATTAATGCACAGAATTCACTTCCTTTATTTTCATTTTAATTACAAGACTAATATAGAAAGAATAAGTATACATTTGTGATAAGGGATATTAGTTACTTAGAACTGGTTAACTGAAGTAACCAAGAGTAGCATTGCCCTGATGTTGTGGGAATTTTTATTACTGCAGCTTTTTGCCCCATTTCTGCAAAAATATTTTGCAGTCAGGTCCCAAGGTTTATCTGGTCAGAAATACTCACTTATATGAGCTAGTGACTGGTTTGGAAGCATGGCGCAGAAGAGCAGAAGAGCTTGACTCTGTCTGTTTGGAAGAATGGTGGTGCAGCCATAAGCTGTGGCAGCAGTCTTTGAGGAACAAGAAAGTGGGTTTTATTGTAGTTTGGATAATCAGAGCTGGGAAGCCACAGCACTTGGAGCAGGTTTATTGCCAAAGGGACACATCCCACTTCTTGGGTCATGAAACAAGCATTGAGGTCTGTGCAGCTACTGCTGTATTGGTAATGGTATCAAACTATAGCTCATTTAAACCTGACTTTTGTGTATTATATATACACCTCCAGACACAAAGTAGTCACCTGAATTAATAGAAGAGTCCAAAGGCTTCCAATTATAGGAACGTCAAACCATTAGTTTCATCATTGCTGATATTCCAGGATGTAAACAAAACTCCAAATATTGCCAAAAATGTGTGTCACAGGGTCATTTACACTGCTGCAGTCCACTTTGATTTAAATCTTACAGCTTATTTAACTTTTTCTTACCTACATCCAGTTTTAAAACAGCTGAATATTAAAAAAGGCTAAATACATGTAAACCAGAGATAGGCTTAAAATTTTCCAGGAACCGTTATTAAAAAGTTCTTAAAATTTTGCAAAAATATATCAGATTACATTAATTTTTTAGAATAGATCTTGTCTTGCGTAAGAGAGAGTATAGAGGTCTGCAACAAGAGGAGTGGTAGTACAGGGTAGCTCTATGAATCAATTCCACTGTTTTCTCTTACAGATTGGATCTTATTTTCCATCACCTTGTCAGTCACAATGGAAACTGCAAGGGAAGGGAAAAAGTAGAACTCCTTTCACTGAATTCCTGTTTGCCCACAGGTGACAACTCTATTGAATCAACAGCAGATCACATTTTAAGCCCCTGTGGACTAAACCATAACCAAAAATTAAAACATACACACTCTGAAAATTTGCGTGCATGACCCTTAACAAATATTCTTAAATAGAAAAAGAATGCTTTAGCCTATAAACTGAAAGAAATCCAGATTCTACATCTAAAATATCCCATCCATTTCCATTAAAGAGCACAGTGAGGAGACAGATCCAATCTGTTTGCTTACAATGGACCAAATTTAAACAAACGTAACTATTATTTTCTACCTGAAAAAAAAAAAAAAATTAGAAGTCCTCTAAACATAACTTTTGTAAGCAGCTCAAAGACAGTCCCAAGTTGCAAGTTATGCCTTTAACTTCCTATGAACACATATACATTCATGACATGAGCTTGCATGGGCTTGAATCATACTGAGTTCCAATTACAGATCTCTAAAGAGCAATAAAGCTAATTAAATACAGGTACCAAGGACTATTTTTGATGCCTAAGAAAAAAAAAAACAAAACATCAACTGGACTCCAGCTGCCACAGAAAAACACAGATCTGCCATAGGTCCTATGACACCTTCTACCTCTGTTAGGCTGTTTTAGATCACCTGGAGGCACACACAATGGCACTCAAGGTCTATATTTGGCAGTTAAATCACTCAAATAGTCCCACTGACCTCCGTTTATCATCTTCAAGTGAGTAACTGTTTCTCAGTGTAAAAAGCTAGCAGCGTAACCAGAAATGTACAATGCAGGAACACAAAATGATTCACCTTTAGCAATGACACAGAAGATCTTGAGCCTTTACAAATCAGTAATAGCAGCAGCCCACAGGAGAGCTGTGGGTATCACCATGCAAGAAACTAAAACAGAATAAGATTATTTCCCTCAAACGTCAGGTTAGATGCACTATTACCAATCCGTTTTGGGCGTATAAGAAAAATAGTATCAGAAACATCTCTCTGAAAAATTATTCACGATGGCAGTCTATTCCATATGTTCTCTGCCATGGAAAAAAAAAAAAAAACACATAAGAATAATCCTTTATTGCCAGGAATACCATGTAACCAATTAAATAAAGGGTCCACCTTCAGTGCATCCTTCTCTTTCGTTATTCTCCAATATAACAACAAAAAATAAATTACATTTTAGGTATAAGAGAAGAGCAAAACCCATTCTACATAAACCTATTTCCCCAATTTCAAATTTGCTAACGAAAGCCAAAGAACAAGATGGCAAGAAACTTAACCCTCAGTAAGATTTCAGGAAGAAATGAAGCAAAGCACTTACCGTGTCTTGAGATTTATCTTTGACATCATAGACTGTCAGTTTTATTTTAGTCTCCTCATAGATGGGGTATTCCGGTGGGAATGTCACACCAGTTAAAAACAGTGGATCTCTTGTACCCTGTGTAACACGAGTAAACATTCAGTAAGGTAACAGCTGTGCAATGTCTACTATGCCATTATGTATGTACAGAAACTGTGGGCCCTTTAAAAGGAGCTGGCTTTCCACAGCAGAAAGATGCGAACAGCTAAGTATTATCCACTCACTACGAAAACCGAACAACTTTAAAACTTTCCCAGGAAAGTTTCAAAAACCTTTATGGATTTTTTTTTTAATTTTTTTTTTTTTAACTGGAAAAGATATTAAGTACTTCTGAAACAGTGCCTAGCTGCATGCCTTTAAACAGCTCAGCCAGCAGGTAACAGTATCTGGAAATCTGGAATACAACCTCTAATAAACCAACCCTTTCTTTCTCCCTCTATACTTTCTGGAAGTACCGCAATTTTTATTAAATGAACCAAAGATATAACCGACACACATATAAAAAAAACCCACAAACAAAAACTATCTTAAGGCACAATAAAACGTCTACAGAAATGCATAGAAATTCCTTGTGTCACACTACAGATATTGACTTGGGGGCAGGAGGGGAGGGGAAGGGTGGTGTGGAGAAGGGAGGAATTACAATACTTGTCTTTCGGCAGTAGTGCAGTAAGACAATTTTCCAGTGCTTTGGAAAATTATATCTAAAAGCTGTACACACAACTGCATCATAGCTTCAGATACGCAAACAATTAAATGAATCATATAAAATGTTGTTTATAATTTCTTAATATTTAATTATACTTAATTTCCAAAGATTACCAGGCTAGTATCATTATATTTTCTATTAAGCAAAATTTTGCATGACAAATGTATTTTCTCTTGAAGAAAATAACTTTTCTGTGTCCCTGCCTTCTCCCAAAGCTTGACTATGAGGCTGAGATCCTTGACACAACAAATTCAATTATTTATTCATATCTAGGACATTGTGTTAGGCAATGCAACTTCTATCAAAAAAAAATAGTTATATATTCCACCTTCTGCAGGACATCATTGCATACAGTCTGCAATGAAACATTCTGGTCAGATACAAGATACTTGAAATAAGCAGTTTCAGGATGGCTGAATCTCTAATAATTAGTAGTTGATTGAAACTGATCGCACAAAGAGCTCATGAAATATTCTCCTTGCATTTAGGAGTTCAAGCAAGCCTTTGACAAAATCATGTGTGTGTTTATACAATAAAATTTTCCTGTTCTTAATGAGTCTCTCCAGTAATTTAAGCAAGTTACATCTATGCTGCCCACTCACAAGTTTCTCTGCGAACCATTTTTGCTGTTTCTGGCAATGATGCTTACAGGGCAAAGCGAAAACTAGCAAAGCAGCCTCAGACAACTTTTGCTGTAATATGTGAGGCAATTTACTAATTATTTTATACAAAGTCACAGACATTACGTACACACACTCTTTTCCCCAATTATAGAAGTAATCTAATATTTTTCAGATTGCAAAAGCATCAGCTTTCTAATGGAAAAAAACAGAACAAGAGACAGAGAGGGTAACAGATCACATAATACATCTATGTTCTTCTGTAATTTAAAAATACTTTTCAAACTCACTGTACTTTTAATTTAATTTTACTTTGCATTGCCTTGTCCTTTCCTGAGAGCAACTATTCCCTGTTTCATTCTAGACCCACGTCTGGAGAACTGGAGTATTCTCTATGCCTCTACTTGGAACAACAGAGCTTTCATGAAAAGCCAAGTTCATTTTTAACTGTTTATCCTGGTTAAATGCCAAGAACTACAGAACACTCTTAGGTATGCTCTACTAACTGCCAGAGTGTGCTTGTCTTACCCAAGACTATGCACTAACTTGTTTTATTTCTCCGTTGCTCTCTATGGAAGAAATGAGCAGTTCATTAATCAACATGTTAATTGAATAAGAAAGACTCTCACCTCCACGATTTCAGTGCTTGAATACCTCGTCAAAATGTGCTCTGCTGGATGTACCACTGAGACTTGTATAAACGTATTCAGCTTCCGATCACGGGTAGCAGCCACTAGATCCTTGCATGCTGGAGAGAGTACGAAATAAAAATAAAATACTCAAAAGAAAACTCTGGGAGAAAAAGCTGTCACAGGCACAGGACAAAGCAGACTACACTCCAGCTTCAGATTAAATCTCTAGAGACAAGCCGATTTTACAGAGGAAGTCCCTTGGAAGTAACTTACAGAAATAGGAAGTCACATGCTACAGAACTGAACTGAGATTTCGTTTCCACTAAAAATACTCGCAGCTTCTGCAAAGCTCCCTGCCAGAGGCTCATCAGCGCCGGTATATGAATGTGCGTGCGCATACGCACACCCTTACAAACCCTGCAATAGTAGGTAATTTTACATAAGCGCTTATTTAATTTGCCACAAAGCCTCTTAGCAGCCTAACGTAATCATCTCTTCTGAAAATTTTCTCAGTACATGACCATTTTAAACACACTGCAAACCAGTTAAATCCTATCAGTTATTAGGTTAGCTTACGTAGTCCAATACTAAATTATGAACTTTTTAGTAGAATTGATCATCGAGTAAAAATCTACATACCTAAAAGCAGACAGCAAAGTAACTATCTCTTTTGCCAGTGACTGACATAAATGAGAAGAATAATTGTGTTCTGGCTATATGACATCATTAGTAAAACTCATTCTACCTAATAAATATAGAGAAATGCAGTTCTTATTTAATAATTAATTTTTATCCTGGCCTCACAGTCAAGCGGGTGACTGAGTTCACTCTTTGAACTGGTGCATCTCACGCCTTCTAATAAAGGGATAAAAATACCAAAGGATAAAAAAAAAAATAAAAGGAAAAGGAGGAGGAAAGAAACACATGCACCATTAGCTGCTCTGCAGAAAGGACTCAGACTAAGAGGGTATGCATTAGCTCAAAAGCAAAACCCATCCACCTCACATTTTTCAATATGGAATATGCAACGGCGAACACTGTGAGAGGACCTACCCAGTGCTTCCTGCAGTGCATCAAACTACACTGGAATCTTAGAAGCCTGACGGAAGAAAAGAAAAGCCTACAGTTTCGGAGAGGCTAATTGTCAAGAAATAGCTGAGGACATTTTCAAGGAGTCACTGCCAACCGGGGGATTCCTCAAGTGCAGATGACCTTTAACATTTTAAAAGGTGAGTCAGATTATCCTCACAGCAAGCAAACCTGGTCTGATAAGAAACCAAGGCAATGAAAGCTCCAATACATACAAAAGGCCAACTCAGCTTGGTTTTTACTTTTTTTTTTTTTTTTTCCCTTCAGCATTGGACCTGCTGCTTGAGAAAGTAAAAGGAAAACTGGCTGAAGCTTTTTAAACACTCTTCCATAACAGTCAAAAGAGAACAAAGAAAAAAAAATTTATCTAACCTCAGAATATTTTGAAGTTTTTGGTTTATCCCAAATTGCCAGTGAAATCTCTTGGTTGAAAGTCTCCAACTAACCCTTTCATAATTTGGTGGTACAAGTGGGATAAGAATAAAAGTTTGTACGTGATGAAGTCTTCGTGAAACAGCTGATATAACTGCATCAGACTCAAATAGCAAGTTGCCAACAATTCCTTGCTACTAAGGCTCACCGTATTGTTGAAAAAACCCTAAATATTAGCACTACTTGATATGATCTGAAGAATCATATGAATAGATTTCCTGAAAAACGTGTATAAAAGCACAAAACAGGTTGGGCAGACACACCTATTTAAACTAGATCCTCTCTAAAACTGACCACAGATGCTGTATACACTCATTGAAATTTCCAGGTACAGCCATTTCCCCCACAAACCCAATCTTACACCACCAGCCAGTCCTTAAACCGCTTCAGGGGAATGACAAGAGAGCTCATGTTTGCTACCAGAAGCTGGAACACTGACAGATAAAGTCAGATTTTTCACAGCCACCCCAAAGGAAGGCTAGCCAGTTCAAACACATTAACTAGATGTGACTAATTCTTTTAGCAGCCAATAGCACAGGCTTTTATCCTATCAATAAATCTTTAAGAATAGGAAGATTTGCACTGAGTGGTCACCACCTTGGTGAAAACTGAGCACAAGAGAATTTCTGTGATAGTAGGCCAACTTAGTCTTAGATCATTTTCCTGTAAAAAGGCAGCTTAGCAACATGATCTTGAATTTCATAGGGTAAAGTTGACATGAAGACAATTCATCTCCATATCTCCAATTTAAGGATCAGCACAAAGTATCAGAACTCTTTAGGAGATATCAGTGTAGAAGGACAAGGGAAATAAAATTAAACCTGCGTCTACTTTGAAAACAATGTCTCTATTGTGGCATTGGGCTACTTCATTCACGACCACCCTTAAGTCAGAGAGGGTATTCAATAAGGTTGTCGCGGGCAGAGAATTGAAGATTCGGTGTGACAAAGAATTTGTCAGCTTGAGACACAGTGCCTCACTTCCCTAAAAAAGAACCCAACTGAAATGTTTAACATAATGTACTATGAAGAGGATGCCAAAGAACAGGACCAGATTGTTATATCCTGTTCACAGCCTGGCAAGTTCCACAGACCCACACTGCATTATTGCCCTTTGACCATTTTTTAGTAGTATCTCTGCAAACCTTAGGTCTTCTCAAACAAGCAGTCAGCACTCTTTAGACAAAGTGAAACATTACGTGGATGTAAAAGTGAAATACAAGCCGTAACTTGCATATTGAAATGCACCTGTTAGGTATTATTGACACACTACTCAAACTGATGAAAATACAAACATGATAGGCATACTAAAGCTGTTTTCTTAACTGCAAATATAACACAGTGAAAGCAGGTAACGACACCGATACACTTCCCATCATAACCTCCGCCCAAGCAGACCACATATATATGGCTCACATTTCAGCACTTCACTACGCTTGAATTAATTCTGGAAAGACTCATAAACACAACATAGTGATCTGAAGTGACAGTTTCCACTTACTTGCCAGAAGTATATGAATCTACTCATTGTGACTGTTGACTCAGGGTGTAAAAGCCTGAGTCATCCATTCCCCTGGTGATCCCATCCGTACTAAGCCTATCAGTGTACAGTGAATGTTTAAGGAAGAACAGGATCAGGAATAATTTATGCTTTTATATCAACAAAGAAAGAAGTTAAGATGGCAGGAAGAAGCAACTCCTGCATATTACGCAAAGAAAAAGGAAAGACAGACAGGAAAGTAATTATATGTGCAAGATGAAAGTTTGCAAGGAAAATGACTCTAGAATATATTTACAATTACTTACGTATTTTGCAAAAGTTCTGTGGTCTACATATAAAACTGTCTTACCATTTAAAATGCCTTAAAACAGGTAACATTTAATCAATATTATCCTTCAACAGTTATTTTCTGAAGAATAAAAGGAGAATATCAATTGTTATTTCATTTCCAATACTACTGTTGTTCTGCTACTAAAACTGTGATATTATTCCTACACGAATCACAATAAACAAATGCTTTCTCTATCAGTCATGCTTGTACGTTGTCCTGTACGTTCCAGTACTACTACGATGCACACAAACCATGTGTTCTATAAATGCTAACTGCACAAGCAGATGCTTGATTCTCGAGTCATGCCACATTCAATATTTCACTGTTCTCTGTGTTGCACTAACATGCTGGGTGAGCTCTTCATCCTTCTTTGTGCATGTGCACACATGTAAAGACAAGAGAAGAAAAAGACTGGTTACTGTTTCCTCAAAACCGCACTGTGCTGTAAACACCGCAGTGTCTTGCTTCACCATTTCACTGACTGATTAGTGGGATCAGGGAGAGTTTTCTCAAAACGTTACCTGTATGGAAAAACTGAGCATGGAGAGAAAGAGTAAAAAAATCTCAATGACCGTAACAATTAAAAGGGGGGGAATAAACAAAACAAACAAACAAAAACAAAACAGAAAGAGTCTGGAAATCATCTACCTTCCCTGAAACTACAATTCTGATCAGGCATTCATCACTGCTCTGAGCACTAAGCTCACTGGGGCCAAAATAAGTTTATTTGGCAGAAAGACAGGGAGATGGCAGCATCTCCCAGAACTGAAAAAGATCCAGTAGCTGGAACAGAGGGCAGAGGGACTGAGAGACATCCTGAGTTCACAGAGCTGTTTGGGAAGGAAGCCAAGGTCTAGCCCAAAAACTGGGAAGTGGCATTGAAATTGCAATGTTTACTTTTGTTAGTGGGAGAAGTGACAGCACATTGGTGAATGTCCTCCTAGACTATGAGTTCACACAATGCATGCATTAGCCTATGTGGCAATTTGTGAGGTAGCTTTTTCTCTAACCAGCGACAGAAACTACCATTTCCCACAGCTTCATTCCTTCCCATTTCCCAAAGCAAAACAAATTCCAAGGGGCCTTCAAGGGACAGGAATTAATCATCATAGCCCTGTTGTCTCTGGGGAACACTATTTTGTATGTTCTTAAAACAGATACTACTTATTTTCTGTTCTGAAGACAAGCGTCATGGGAGAAGACCGTTTCTCACACACATATATATGTGAACATAATGTTCAATATTTTTTTTCATTTCACTGGCATTGCAGCAGCATTATTATCCCAAAGCAACTTAGTTTATAAATAATAATGTACAGTCTGTCTTGATAGACTAATTAACTGAGGTGCAGCTATTCCTTAGTGGGCAAAAGGACACATTAAATAAGAGAACACTACATTCAGACCCGTGCTACATGCAGAACACTCAACAGTACACAGTTTTCTTTCCTCCACCCTCAGGGAGTGCTGAGGAGGCTAAGAGAGGCATATGAGAAGAAAGTGCACATCTCTGCTGCTTCTGCCTCTGCTGAACACACAGCACTAACCAAGCTTGCTGAAAAGAATACCTTCAGTCAGGGACACAAAGGCATAGCAATAATCCAACTTCAGAACATAGAGGAAAGCCTTGGCCATACTTTTGAATTAGGAGTATAAACCAAACTGTGAGAGAGATGAAAACAGGACAGTGATATGTTCTCTGTGTGGCAAAACATGCCAAAAAGCAGGCAAGACGTTTGAGGACTCGTATTAACACAAAATAGTGTTAATGAGCACCCCTCCAGCTAGTGCTCCATAATATATATTAAATGGTTTATCATAAACCCTACTAATTAGTTGTCTCATTCATGTGTCAGCAGGAACACTTCAATTTATTGGTATGTAAAGAATACCTCTGCCTAGGGACCAAAAGAACAAGAAATTACTCCCACAACAATATGCAATGTGGACTCCCAGTAAAATTCTCTATACAACACTAAATGTCAAAGGATGCAGCCACAGAAATAATATCTACATCATTGCAAAATGAGGACACAGTTACATAGTCATGAAACAGGTACGTACTAGGAGGGACGTTCATTAACAGTAGTGACTGAAACAGCTGCTCAGACTCTGGTAAACTCTGCAATGAAAAGAATCTCTACAGAATGCAAGACTACCTTTGGACCATGTATACAAATAAAGATCAACTGGTTTTTACCCAAGGAAAGGTCCAAGTTCACTGTTCCAGTCTCTGGGGATGAGAGGCTTGTATAAAAACAAAATACTTATCTGTTCTCTGGAATGTACAGCAGGTTGCTAAAGTAACCTAGTTACATCTCAAGGATATACCCATACATACCACAATTCATAACCTTTGGGGGATGCCTGTAATTAATAGCAGGAAGAAAATTTCTACCAACAGTCCAAGGAGAATGAGAGAAAGAGATGACAGGGAGGTCTAGTAAGATGAAACAAAGAAAGATATCTCTACGACATCTCTACAAATACAGGTTTGGGAAAAAAAAAAATATCACAAACACCACCAGTACTAGCAGTACTCACTGTAAATGATATATCAATATGCTGTCCAGAGGAACATCAGTCATTATGTGCTTAATTTGCTGCTAAAAGCACACAATTATTTTGAAGTCATTGAAACAAGTTACATGAGTGCTGCTGAGGGAAAATGCTGCATACTGATAGAGGGTAGGGACAAGTGATCTTTCCCAGGAGCTGAGGTGCCAGATACACTCATCAACCTATTTGCACATGAAGTGATAGATCTGGTTAGAATTACCACTGTGAAAATCAGAAGTGATCCATTTCAGACTAAGCTCTGCCCACCCAGGATTTTGCGGTGCTAAAGACATCTTATGTCTTTTGTGTTTTTCTGAATGCTCTAGTTCAGCATGAGGCTTTAGGTAGAACATTTTTAAACTGTATCCTTTGCTTTCCCCGAGAAGGTAAAATAAATGCAAGTGCTTAGGCTGTAACTTCGCATTGCCTTTACCAGCAGCAATAATAGCCATTTTCTGAGCGTAGGTTTAAATTCTTCTGACGTGTCAGAACAGGCAAATTTCATATTGCAGCTTTGGTATTCAGCCTAGACAACCCCAGTAATTTATAGAGTTTAACTAAGATAGATGCAAGAGACTCAGGAAAGCAGCTGACTGGTTCAACATCCAGCTCGCAGACATCGTATTTCTGCTGCAGCAGTGAATGCACAGTTACATGCGTTAACCACCCATTCAGTACAATTTACATTTTGGTAGTGCATTAATCCATTGCTAATGTTCTGTTCCAGCACTGCTAACGATTGTGCTCCTCCACCTTCATTTACAATCATGTATAATTGACTTTCTGCCACCTCTGTGCTCTAGTCTTAAGCTACACAAAGGTAACGAGGTCACGGAAGGGAATTTCTAGCTTTGCTCAGAACAGTGGCTCCTTCACTTATGAAACAAACTGCTCTTGATCAGTATTTTTAAACTCTTTTCATTTTTTTGAAACTGTATCTGAGAATGTGTCTCTGTGCATCTTTTTTTAATGTAGTGCTATATTTAGTTATAAAAATTTGATTCTTCCCCAAAAGTCATTTGGGGAAAGAATCCCCCATTCCTTACTGCATTTCCTTACTGAGCACGCTGTGCTTCCAACAGCGCTGAGAACTCTGCTTTCCTGAGATGCTGCAGTAGTCTACTGACAGCAAAGCAGAACTCTTGTTGTTGCTTTAAATTGTCAATTACTCTCTTTACTTTCTGCCCAAAACTATTCTACCTCTGGCACCACCTATTAATGGTATTTTTGCTCTGATCTGAAGGTGACTTCAGTTCTCTAGCAAGAGAAATAAGGAAAGAAGAAAAAAAAAATGCTTGAAGTCTTAAAAAAAGCCACCTTGCTATACAATACCACATTCCAAAATATATTCATATTAAAAAAGATTTTGATATTGCTATTCCAAGGCTGTCATTTATTTTCATATTGTTGGTATTTTAGAATACAACAAAAACATTTAAATCTCCAGGAAACAGAACTAAATATCATTCCCCCTTCACCTTTTCCCAATATTCTCATATCAAGCATTTAATAATGAAGTAAACTTGCTGTAATGTCTTTCAGAGATTTCTTACTACCCCAAATATAGGGTGGTTACAAGTTTAAGCTGAAGAATAGCAAACAGTACACAGACATCCCTTTTTCTTTGACCTATGAGTTTATTTACACTATAAGCTCATACCAAACAGCTAGAACCTGTAACAATTTCTTTCAGATTTTATAAATAACATATATTCTGCTAGTTCCTAACTTCACCCATCTCTCTATACCAGCAATACCACAAGAAGTTGAAAAAAACCCGAAAGTGCCAAGTCTCTCAAAGTTTTTGGGCTGCCACATCTGTTTTTATTATAACAGCATACATTGCTTCCTTTGACACAAGCATTTATACACTGCTATACGAGTTGTCAAGTGAAGCATTACATGGTTTTGATCCTCAGTGTGCAGTATTACTTTACAGCACTGCAGAGACAGTCTTTGTTTTCTAATACGTGAAGAAAATTAATCTGTTGCTTAGCATTTCTCCAAATCCACATAACCGTATACATATTTGCAACATACTTTCAGGCATGGTGAGGAAAGAAGCTTCCCTTGCGAAATAATGGATGGCAGTCAAGCAACAACACAGAGACAGCAACTACAGCAGACAACAAGCTTCAGAAAGAATTCTAAACAACCTGAAGTCTTTTAGGGGGCTTCTTCACTGCACTGCAGCTGCTTTGGTCAGCTGTAAGTGAGCTACTCTGGCTTCTGGGTAGAAGTCCAGCTCCAAGAGCCCAGACCTCGGATGGGAGTGATCCACCCTGTTTCTTCAGCAAGTCATGTTGCTATTACTGCCCAATACAGCCGATGTTAACATTGACCCAAGTACATCTAAACAATAGCACAGCTTTAGAGGCTGCAATAAGGATGTCCTTTTCATATTAACTTCTCTGGAGCTGGCTCTCTAATTAACTACAAGCTAATCAACTATGTGGCCACAACTGCTAGTAAATAAAACCATTATTTCTTCTTTAAGTTAAAATGTTACATAGTAAAGGCAATCCTGATGAGAGTGCTAGAACAAGATGCAGAAGGGAGCTAGACTAACAATAGTAACCCACCGAAGAAAAGGCTGTCAATAGTCAGACTTACAAGCAAAGCTATTGCTCAACTGTCCAATTGAATATCCTTTAAGTTTCATTTGTCTGAAAAGATTTGGGTTCCTTCCTTTACATTTGCTAAGGATGGAGCCTCCAGTAAAGGACAAGAAAGCACCATAGTGTTGATTTCACAAAGATTCCATAAAAAGCCCCACAACAAACAACACCCAAGGGAGCACAGCAGAAAGGTTTGAGCACTGTAGTTCTCTCCATGTGTAAGGCAGAACATGGTCTTTAAGAGAAGCAGGCAGAGCTGTATGATTGTATTGATTGTATTTTTTTTTCCAAAAATTTCCTCCTCCCCTCCACTGTTGGGATGCTATACACTACCTTGATTCACAATTGGTTCTCCTTGCATAGGTGCCTGTCCAATGCTGAGAACAACTAGCAAGTCTGCCTAAAAAAAAAGAGCCCTCTACAGAAAACAGAAAGCAAAGCCCTAATCCCTCAAACATGCCAGAGGCCATCTTCCAGCAAAACAAAAAACATGCTCTTTGACACGTCTAAAAGGAAACCAGACTAAAAAGTACTTCAAAGTCAAGGCAAATAAGAGCAAGGCACAATTTTAATCAAAAGAGGAAATAAGATTTCTTCAATCCAGAACAATCACTTTTAGCCCCATGATGATTAAATTTCCTAGTCGGGAAATGCATGATAAATGCTCAGTAATCTGCATGCAAGCTGTAGTTAAAAGGAAAAGACGTTCTAGTAAAGGACAGACTTGTCTGAAAAGGTGGCAGTTCTGGATTAATACTTAAATTAGAGATCCAAGAAAGAGACAACGTTTTACTCCTCAAGGGATTTCAAAACGCCCATTCTGAAAAATAAATTAAGATTACTTTAATAGCGCGAGACCTTCATGAGATAGCAAAGTATAGGCCCTTGATAAGGAATTTAAAAAAAAATAATTGTCTCTTTTTCACATAACCAGCAGAGTCCAGAAACAACAAAAAGCTCACAGATCAAGGGTTGTGTCAGAGGACAAGTTTCAACGAATCCATCTCCCATGAGCATTTGGTTTTGTTTACTCACATATTGTGAAGAAATAACCTTTATTCCTAAACTGCTCCAAAATGTACATCCCAACCATGAGAACTCTGTACAAACAAAATAGTCTTTAAAAGAAGTACAGGATAACAAATGCTGTACTGACTGTAACCGTTGTCACACACTTAGATGTCATTTTAAAGCAACATTTTGGAAGCAGCTTATACATTTGCATTTCCAGTTTCTTCAAAATCAACACTGAGCTCATCTCCTCGAAGATACTGGCCCATAATTATTACTCTAAATTGTTAATGCACTGATTTACAAAAGGCATTCAGCTTAGTATTTGTGACAGAACTAAAAGTGGGAGACATTTATTTCTATGGAGCAGTAGAGCCCAGGATACTGCATGCTAAACCAGAATGCTGGATCCTCATACTGGGAACAGACTGTCATTTCCAGCAAGAGTTTCTTCAAAGATAAAAAACTTTCATTTACACCTTCATACTATGTTTGAAATGGCCTTGGCTTTGATGTGTTGACATATGTAAAGACACAGAACCACAGTTTGGAAGGGACCTATCAGATCGTGTCCAACCATTAACCTCACACTGCCAAAAAACACCAGGAACTTGTGTCCCCTGAGCACCTTGTCTACCCATCTTTTAAGTACCTCCAGGGATGGCAATTCTGCCACTTCCCTGGGCAGTCTGTTTCAATGGCTGACAACCCTTTCTGCGAAGAGTTTTTTTCCTAATAGCTGACTTCTTCCCAGAAAAATAATTTTAATTATTTCAACTCCTTTGTACAAAGGGATATTAGTTAAGGATTAAAAGGAAAACACAATTCCTTCATTTGTCTTTGTAGAGAGATTCCCTGGCTGTTATGAGATTTAAATCCAGGATGACCTAGGTAATGCTGCTCTTCATCTTGATGGGAGCACATCCAGATCTCAAAGTTGAAAACAGTGCTAGTCCATTTTAGGTTTTAAGGTAGTTCATCTACGATCCTACAGCTAACTAACCTCAGCTGCTTAAGAGTGATGAATTCTGGTCTTCAAAGAATGCTAAGACCAAACTCTTAACTCATGATAATGAAATTCTGTACTCATTCAGTCCCTCAGAAATCAATCTGAAATGCAACGATTTCAGATTAAAATGTCCACTTTAAATTGTTTTGAACATTTGAACTATATTTCACAAGATAGGCATTTTTAAAATTTAGTTCAATCTATTTCATTTCAGTTTAATATTCCACATAATAGGAAAAAAGCCAGTAAAAATATGATTGATCACAATAATTAAAGTATGCATAACTGTACTAGATACTTTAATGTCCACAGGTGGTGAGGATAGAGCAATGAAAAAAAAGCATTCATAAGCATGTTGTTTGTTTACATCAAAGCCCTTTCAAGCACCTCAGGTCAATCTGCTTGTCATGCTGCATCAAGTGTCATGTGGAATTTTGTGGTGCTGCATTTAGGATAACTATTTTTTTCAGGGCCTGCAAAGGAACTTTATTTTCAAGTCAAACCTCATCGCAGGACATGCATTTCAAAACTTAAAAAATAAGTAGATCTATAACTACTTTGTTCAAAAGGCAATGAGGATTTCAGTCTTCTATGAAAGCAAAACATCTAATTACTAGAACTTCTGTTTCCATACATAAGGATTAAAAAAAAAGTCCATTGGGAAATGTTTTATAACTTGAAAGTATTACTGCAATTACTTCTATAGGCATATTCAGAGATGTATTTCACAAATGCCATTTGAAAGACAAACATTTGGTTAAAGCAGTGCAGTACAAATGAGTCAAAAAAGTCAATAGCCATCATACTTTGAATTACTTAATGTTTCAGTTAATATATTATTGGCGTAACAAAACAGAACTGTCTGTTTAGTTATTACCATTCTGCACAACAAAGAGCATCAACTACGTGACTACTGCAATCTGTAAATAATTGGCTTGCTTATTTGTCTCCCAAGTGATCTCTACTCTTTTGGAATTATAAGGTGACTTTATCTTCAAGGAGAAAGACCTACAAGGAAAGAGATGCGAGGAATTCTCCAGACAATTCTTCATGAAGTGTTTCAGAGACTGGGCAAAAGGTTAGAAATGACCAGCTGCAAAAAGTGACAGTTTGAAGTCGAGCGTAAACTCACAAAAAGACAGAGACATCCATGAAGGGGTTTTAAACGAAATATTCTAAGCCTCCACACACCTGCTACCTAGCTTTGGAGATATATAACGTCTTTGGGTATTTAAGCTTTCATCTGTAAGAGGTCCCTACATACCTGCAGCTTGGCTTCTGGGCATGTCCCAATTGCCTCAGCCTTGACAACGCTGAGCAGCTCCCAGCCTATCTCTGGCCCTGTCAGGACCTGTGAACTACACACCTATCTTGACAGTCTCAGGCTGGCAGGGCACAGATGCTAGTCCATGCTCTGCACAAACATCACTGCTGATTTCCTTCACAGCAGACCCAGCGGGAAGGCTGAAGGAGAAACGGTGCCACTGCCCCTTTTATTTCAGTAGAGCGCTGGACCAGAAAGAGGTCAGCCACAGGACAGATCCACAGGTTTATCGTTCTGCCCACCCCTAACATGGGAGCTACAAACCACAAAAAGTTGTCAATTATCACAGAAGACAGCACATACTCAAGACTTCCTCTTGAAGGTGTCCCACCTTCATTTAAAACAAGAGGAAGGCTTACTGGCAGCAAGTGCAGAGGGGATAAAAGGTAATTTGAAAGGTAACATCTATATTTTATGTATGTTGTTTTACATTCAATTGTCACTGAATTCAGGTCACTATCCACAGTCACTCCAGAACTCAGGTCCACCCCACTGGAACCTGGGCACTAATCACTACACAGTCATCCTCACCTTATTTTGTCTTTGATGCTAATTCTTTCATTTGCTGAGAAAGAGGTAAAAGCTTCAACTTGGGATAAAAGCATCCATTTCAATTTTATTCCTGCCCAACATCACTGCCGCAAAACCACATTCAGTAAACTTTCTACTTCAAGCTTGCATTTTCCAAACATCCACACTAGTAAGTGTTCCCTGTGAGAATATACAGAAAAACCAAGACTTCTCATACAAACGTACACAAAAAGCCCCATAAAAATAAGCACTAACAAGTGCAGGCCAAGTAATTCCAGGCCAAGTGCACTCAGAAAACTTTAATTCCATATTTGCTCAACCCTTTCCAGTCCTTACTCATTCTTTGCCTCAAAAGCAAGGCAATTCCAACTGCTGTTATATCCTTACGTGAAGCACACTAAACACACCATAAACAATTTAATAACAATGCAAGAGTAGAAGTTCCCTAAAGCTGCTCAAGTTCACATAGATGGCAACAGTTTTAAACAGTCTAATTTCAACATTATTATGAGGGATTATTTAGAGATCCTGAACAATTTCTCAATGGAGGCAACAAATGCTACCAGCATACACTTCAGAACATGACAAGAGTCTATTGCAAACCAATCACTAACAGCAAGCTTGAAGCAGCCTCAAAAATCCTCTTGGAAAGTTACATGACAAATCCCTGCCACACAGGCGACAGAATCTGTCTTGAGCTTATTGAGTCCAACCCCACCTCTCCCAGCCCAATCAGGGTCAGCTACTGCCCAGGACTGCATCCAGTTGAGGCTTGACTATCTCCAAGGATGAAGACTTCACAACCTAAATATATCATCTTTGCCCATGTTTGACCACCGTCTCAGTAAAAAAGACCCAACCAACCAACCCACACAAAACAGGGTGGGGAGATGTTCTGATTGCATTTCATGTGTTTTATCTTCAAGTTCATAGTTTGTTCTTACACAGGGCATAACTGAGAAGAGTCTGGCTCCCTCACCTTCAGTCTCTCCCACCAAGTATTTAGGCATATGGGTAATATCACCCATAAGACTTCGCATCTCCAGGCTGAGTAGTCCAAACTTTTTCAGCCTCTCCTGATATGATGGATGCTCCAGGTCCTTAATAATTTCCAGTCCTTTAATCACGAATGTTACTTTTGATGTCCCAACTGACTCTGACCAACACTTCCAAAATGCAAGCTA
Source organism: Nycticryphes semicollaris (assembly GCA_013400055.1). Lineage (NCBI taxonomy): Eukaryota > Metazoa > Chordata > Aves > Charadriiformes > Rostratulidae > Nycticryphes > Nycticryphes semicollaris. Next base: position 362,364 of record VXBJ01000966.1, read on the forward strand.
TTTCTTGTACCTGCCTTGAAGATATCCCAGGACAGTAAAGGGCATTGGACACCAGCAGAGAAAACCAAAGTTTTAGCCACTGAAGCACAAACCCAGGAATACTAAAATTGGCTCTCAAGCAAACTTAGTAATATACACTTTTTTTTTAAATTAGAAATAAAGTTTAAAATTTTAATGCTACCACACATTGTAGTTTGATTTAAGAAAAAAAAAANTCTACCAAGAGAAGCAATGTAGTTTTGAAGGATTTATGAAAATGTAGTTTATTCTTAGTAACGAAGCTGTGGAGTAGGCAAACACCTGTTGCTGAAAACATTGTGCAGACACTGTATGCCTTCTAAGCCTCCCTGAAAACAGCATGGTTAAGGAACAAAGACACAAACAAATTTCAAAAATCAATTATATCCTAAACAGTTAAAATGTCAGCTTCCTGGGAGGCAGGGAAAGGTTAGAAGGTGGCAGCAGTGCCAAGACTGCAATCCAAATCTCTGGTAAGGAAGTTTTATAGAGAGTTTTATAAGAACAAAGAAATAACTCATTCTTATTTGGCTTGTTGTTTTCTGCGCGTGGACGTTTGCAGTAGAAATGACTCTCAATACTCAATAAGGACCTTAACAGCCCTCTTCATTCAGACCAGTTTCGTGGATCCACAAAGGAATTGGTCATGGATTCATTATCTATCACGTAAGCACAAAGCCATCAGGTCGTAAAAGAGCCGTACCCTGTGGACATCTTGATAATGCAGGGGGAGAGTGAGCTCAGTGCTGGTCGCATCTAGGAAGATGCTGCCGATAAAAACTTCCATAGCAGAGAACTGCTGGGTAAGCAATTGCTCTCCCCTTCCCAGATCAGCCATTGAACTCTAACAAACCTCTCCCACTTGCTCTCTTCCACCACTCTGGCACGCTAAAGATGTAGTGGGCTACATGTATGCGTACACACAAACACATACAACCCTCAAATCAAGTCTCAGTGAGAGATCCAACAGACCCACATGGGAGGCATGCCCAGGACTCTGAGAGGAGAATAAGGTTCAAAAATTGAACTGGAAAGAGGGACATAGGTTGGCAAGGAGAAGAGGAGAAAATATGCACAGTAGGAGGTGTATTTGGGGGGGAAAGCAGGAAGAGAAAAATGAGGAAAAAAAGCACAGCAGCATGTGCCAAAAATAACTTCTCACTTAATGATCATTAATCCCACATTCTTATGAACTAGCCTAAAAATACCCTGGAAACATAAGTTCTCAGTTTCATCAGAATAATCCAAAAGTTTATGTTCTATTCACTGGAACACCCAAATACTTCAAAAGTTTGTAAAAATGCTGAAGGACAAAGTAAGGTACCCGCTGAAATGTGTTTGCTTGGGGTTTTTCAGGGTTTTCTTTTCATTTTGGTTTCATGTTTGGTTGGGTTTTTTAAAATGTCTATGTGTGAAAAATTAGTAATTTAGCCCAATTTTGACAGAATTGCACTAAACCTCTACCTCCATCTAGCAATTCCTAATTAACTCTGGAACCCATTTCCTAAGTAAAATTCAATAAGCCTTACAAGTTATCATGAGGTTTTCTGACTGCTTTGAGTATTTTACCTCAGAAATGAGAATTAGTTCAGGCAAAGCAACATGAGTACCCTTATTGGTAAGGAATAAGGTAGATGACCATGCTAAGCCTGAGCTGTTATAATTAATCTGTAATTAACCTCACTGGCGCACTGATATAGCGCCCAGTCTCACAGAGAACGTTACAGCATAGACACAGCCTTATCCCTTTGAAATTTTGAGTAGAAGGAATTTTGCAAACATGAGACATTTATGAAGTCTATGACAAAAATGCAAAGCAAACAAAAAATATCATTTTCAATATCAAGAAGAAATTTATTTTACTAAGAAGCCTACCAATTTCATTTATTTAAGATCTGAGAAACAAAGGTCCTCCCCTAGTCTTATCCTCCTTTTTGCCTGGCCTTGTAAATGCAGCAGTTTGCTAACTCTGACAAGATTTCAGAATTTGTACATATCTGAAAGAATTTAATCCTATTATCTGCTGCATCACTAGAGCACTAAGATGATAAAAACCTGTCTCACAGAATGGCTAAAATCCAAAATACCCTTTTCAACTGTTAAATAGCTTTTCAAATTCAGGTATCTACAAACTCCTGTCTAAACAGATTAGCCATAGCTATTCAAAACTTATCTGAAGATAAGTGTTTCTATCAAAACATGAGAGAGTCACTGTGAGAACCCTTATTCTATTAGATTTAAAAGTTTCCCTTAGTTGCAGCCCTGATTTACACACATTTGGTTTTTAAAAGTCTGTCATCTACTTTCTCCTGGTAGTTCAAATACAATTGTTTTCTTAAAAGCAATAGTATTCAGAAACATTGAAACAACACGAAACAACCAGAAACATTGAAACAACACGAAACAACCAGAAACATTGAAACAACACGAAACAACCAGAAACATTGAAACAACACGAAACAACCAGAAACATTGAAACAACACGAAACAACCAGAAACATTGAAACAACACGAAACAACAGAAACATACTTTCATAAAACAGAATGGAAGAAAAACACCTGAAACCCAGTTTGCTCCTGGGTAATATATAAATATTATATATAGTAACATATATTTGTGTAATGTAATATGTGTATTATATATAGCATATATATTGATACCCCAAAACATTCTAATATTACTTACTAATCACATCATTGGGTTTCTCTACTCCATCATACTGGAAAACACTCAATCAGTAACGATTTACTCCCTTCATGCTGGTTCATCATTTGCCCTGGCCCAATTCAGACAAATAAATATCCCTGTATTTAATGAGCCCACTGTAGTCACGAACTGCTACATATCACAGTGTGATGTAGGATTTTCATCTCTAACTTACACAGAAAATGAACTTACACAAGTCATAGCTGTTAAATGAATATCATTAAGTAGCAATGAACACCAAGTCGAAAATATTTTTGTGACTACTTCTATCAGGAATTAATTCTTACTGACACAATCTAAGTAGCTAACTCAGAGAGTTAACAAAAATAAGTAATGCTATACCAGTTATAATGGATTTTCAGCAATGAAACACACTTTCGTATATATAAACTACATACATAGAATAGATATCTATATAACTCCATATATGAATATACAGATACAGATATTCATCAAAGAAATATTTCATCTGTGAGGTATATTATATTACAGACTGATTTTTTCAGATCCTCTCAACGTGTGCAAACCAGGCAGAATACTAACTGAACATCTTCCAAACTTTCATTACTGGGGATTTTTGAGTCCTTACATATTCAGCGATACAATTAATATTGATTAATATTTAAGGTTTGTGACAGCATGCTGCTCCTCTAGCTGCAATGCAAATGAAGACAATCCCTGCCCTAAAGGGATTGAAGGATAGATTTATAAAATTACAGTAATGCCTACAGACACAGATTTGAAAATCTGGCCTAATTCTCAGGGACTCAACCCCAGCATATCTGGAAAAAAACTGAAAGGATACGAGTTTTTGAAAGGGCTCTGGTTTTAAGCTTTCTGGTGTTTCCCCCTACATTTTCTGGATATTTTTTCCAAGTTTTTCCCCTACATACACAACACATTCTTAAAAAAAGGATTTTATGTAGTGAACATTGTAGGTTAGCAAAACATGATAGTATAATGCATTATGCATAGTGAGCTGGAATATAACAGATGAAATTCAAAAGACAAGTAGAGAATTTAAGCTGACACTCTCACATGGAATGGGACAACTTTCTGCAAGAAGGAAGATGAATATGCTCATAAACAGAAGAGTCACGCAAGACTAAAAGAAGGCAAGATTTTAAAAGAAAAACATACCAATATATTCCCTTTGTATTTTTAGTTATTTCAGTAGTGGCATTACGACCACTTTATTACAATAAAATTGTCTAAAATTACCAAGTCATAATGTCAATATGCAGACTCTGTTTTGGCAATACCACTAAAGAAGATGACAGTCCTTTTCTCTGACAGGATACACAGCACATAAAATTCAAGAGCAATGCTTTACTTTAGAGAGGCGCACAATGATGAAAGAGCAGAGCTTCAGAAAGCCATCTAAAATAAAAACCCAGTTACTTTCACTTTGGCAAGGGCTATGTGACGGAATCCCAAAAGCTAACAAAGTACTGTGGGAAAAGAGGTGGATAATGTGGAGTTGTGGCAAATCCATCCTCAAATCATTTTTCAGCACTGTTCACATAACATCTGCATATAATAAAGAAAACTTACTGTGAGCACCACAGAATGCAGAAGCACAGTAAGGAGAGCTTACACTGCTGGGGTCACTAATTCAACATGACTCAACACTAAGTGATCCCACTTTTCAGTTTGCTCAATATGCCTTATCCTGTGCCATCATCAAATGCTGTCGAAAGAGAGATGACAGTATGACATGAAAGATGATGGGTACTTGCTACCTTCAAACATTTTTGGAGGACAGTTACACTTGTTGCTTTAACTGCAATGAAATCGAATGAAAGTTAGCTCAAGTTCACCTGCATAAGGTGGAGGAAAAGTGAAATTCCTCTATGGGGTTAGTCCAAAAATACAACAATCTTAAGTCAAAATCACTCAAAACATGCCAACACAGACCGGGTGGAAATTTCTACCCCATTGGGAAGATCGTTATTGTCAAAAAAAAGTTCATCCTAGGAACACTGAGCTGCTAAGAATAAAATGCATTTACGGGATGTCATGTTGTAGTGCAAAGTCTCAAAACAGGCAGAAGCCAAACAAGTGGTTCCCAGAGGAAAGAAAGAGCATTCTTTCCCTTCACATGATGCCTCTCCTACTTCCTTAATATCTTCTATCTAATTTAATTTGCTTCTTATCTATTTTGTTGTTGTTGTTGGGAACAAACAGCAATTAATATACAGCAGTAAAACTAGGAAAAAATCCTGACTAGCTAGTTTGGTGGAAGACGAAATTTGTATGGGACCAGGAAAAAAAACAAAAATGCAACTGTTGCAGTTTGATTCACAGGGAAATGTTGGCTTTTCTTTTTAAATTTACAAGTGCTGTGATGACTTTTTCTTTTGAATTTTGCTAAGACAACAAAGCTATTCACCAACATGTAATATGATGAAGCAGAAGGATAACTGAGTTAGAAGGAATATTTCCCTAGGATCAGGACTCTAACTCCAAGTTCGTGGGGTATGAATACGTCCCATATTTCTGCTTACCACTCTTCTAGGAACAGCTGCTGCTGAAAAAGCTCCAGATTATATTTCAGAAATGGAAGAATCATTTAGTCACAGTCTTTGAGCAGCATCGATGTACCATTTAGGTTCAGTATGCAGAGTTAAACTTGCTTCAAGACCTTTACCAAAGAATGTCATCAAAATATTACTTGGTGAAAATAAGACAGTGAAGAATAAAAATTTCTGCATTTACAAGTAGACAGCTCTTGTATCAACCCACTCTTTCGTAAACTGGAAAAATAAATATCCTGAAAATTTTAAACTTTAGTTCTTCCAACTGCTTGCTGTTTTCTATGAAATATGCGCTATTTAAAGAGATTTTGTAGAAGGACATAACTATATTTACACTATTCTATACCTTGAAAAGTATAGAATACTATGCCACAATAGGACAGTCCATCAAACTTCACTGCCCTAATGTATTTCCCAAGAAACTGAAAGGTAGTGGAGATGCTAGACACATGCTCTCATTAAAATTAGTACCTGAATATGCCTACAACATGTGCAGAGACACTCTGTTCTACACAGTTATCTAGATTATTCCACCACTCCCACAACTGCGATGTTCTTTGCTCTCTCCTCACAAATCTAACAAATTAGATAAATTCAATAACACTAAAATATGTCAAAAAATTCTACTGGTCATTGAGGGAGTAACAAGCTTTCCTTTTAGACTGTTTTTTCAAATATATTTTTCCATGTCAACGTTGTGTTCATTACTGAGTTTATGTTTGAGGCCTTTGACTACCAACTGTGCCTCCCGCCCTGCTTCCTCATTCTTCTGTTTGAGTTTTCCTGTGCTGCTTTGTCAGTTCACTATCAAATAAATACAAATACCTTCAGAGGTGGAAGCTCTTAAAAACTTCACAACAGTGGTCACCAATACACATATTTCCCACAAGTATTATATAATGCTTTGGCTAAGTTCACATATCATAAAGTAGCTATGCCGAAATGAACATGAAGTCAGAAACCTACACCATGTTTAGTTAGGTCTGGGATTCAAGGGCTGGGATATTTTAAAGACACAACCAGGAACAGTAACTCCAAAATAAACATCTACTACAAGACCTAACTTCGTTCACTTCGAAGTCACGGGAAAGACTCTCATCAGCTTCACTGTACTTCACTGTTTGTTAGACTGATTTGTTATTTAGGCCCAGAAAACCCAGAAAAGGTTTTACTCCTTTTACTCTGTTCCTCCTCTCTACCAAGAGCTCTGCACCAACTGATATGTGCTACCTCCTAGTCCTTGAAAAAACAGCATGCTGAAGAGAATGCCTTGAAAAGCCAAACAAGAAGATAGTTTTAAAAGTAAAACTTTCCAAAATCACAAGGTTCAAAACCCAGCTATATTTCCAAAGAGTCCTCAGGAATATAAAATACAAAAATATTAATTTAAATGACTCCATATTGACTCCAAAATAAGGAAGACTACAAGATCAGGTACACTCCTGAAAATGCAGCGTGTATTGCAGTGTAAAGCTAGAATTCAGAGAAGTTTTATTGTTTGCTTTAACCTCAGCTTTAGTAAGCTTTACAATGAAATTAAAAGAAGGGGATATTTTAGGACATTCTTTATAAAGAGAACACTTTCCAGAGTCTTATGGATGTAGAATGCAGCAAGTTAGCTACCACAACAGAATAGAAGCCCCTGGCAAGGCTTTTTAATAACATAATTTCAAAATCTACTCATCAGAACTTCAATCCTGAAGAGCAGTGTCTCTAAATAAAACTCGCGTATAAGGCATCACCCAAGTGATATTAAAAAGCTATATTCTAAGTTACTGCAGAGTTCCATTTCTGAATGTCATTTATTGACCAATTAGTGACAGAAGAGTTATAAAGTACAATTATGTGATAACTGACAATTTCTTTTTAATATGGTTAAAAACATGTATATTAACTGATATGTGTCCATAAGCATGGATATATATACACTAAAATAATGTAACATTGTTTTAGAATACATATGATAAAAATTCAAGATGAAAGCAATTCTTTCAGGGCTAGAGACCAATTTAATAAGCAACTAACTGCTAGATTTGCATTTCAAATTCTGAATGCCAAAGACCAATCCAATCAAGTTGCATTGTTTGTACAGAACCTTAAGATTTGGTTACCCATTGCAGCAGCATGCTTGCTCGCAGCAAATCACTCTTCTCATCCCCTGCTAGCTATGCTTTTGTTCCCCTGACGGAAAGGTTTTGGATGTCCCTTGGTCAGCTAAAGCTAATGACAGGCCTTTAATTTGACATAAACCAAGGCTTCAAAAGGTGAGATCAGCCAAATAGTTGGCCAAAGCCAAGGGCACTATCTGTCTCAGCTGGCATGATAAAGCAGTGGATGCTTCCCAGATTCACAGAACAGGCTGTCAGAGTGAGAGCCCTTTCTAGCCCCAGCAACAACCAGGTGAACAGCAGGAAAAGACATCCTGACTGGTTGCCCTTACGAGAGGCATTTTAACTGGCTGGTTGGGCCAAACAGCACGTGCATCCTTCCCAAAACAAAGTGGTCTTCTCACTGATCAGCAAGAAGTGTCTGCTGCGTACATGTATGGTTCTATATATATGAGTAACACAGCGTTAGTAAGTAGGATGGCCATAGCTAGGAAGTGATGGCACGGGTGTGTTGATATTGCAGTAGGAAGGAGAGCTGTTATGAAAAACTGTAGTCTTCCATGGACTACTCTGTTGCTAAAGGGGGATTCCTCTAATACAAATGTTTTATGGTCAAATATTCAGTATTATTTTAGGATCAGGACACTACGAATCAACTTTACATAATTGCCTACATTACCAAATATCCCTGAAAGGCAAGAGATGGACACGTTGGAATGGGTCCAGAGAAAGGCCACAAAAATAATCAGATGTCTGGAGCATTTCTCCTATGAGGGCAGGTTGAAAGAGTTGGGGTTGTTCAGCCAGAGAGGAGAAAGCTCCACAGAGATCTTATTGCAGCCTTTCAGTACGTAAAGGGGGCTTATAAGAAAAATAAGGACAATTTTTTTAGCAGGGCCTGTTGCAATAGAACAAGGAGTAATGCCTTTAAAATAAAAGAGAGAAGATTTAGACTTGATAGAAGGAATAGATAGAAGGAAGAAATTTTTTATTGTGAGGATGATGAAACACTGGAACAGGTTGCCCAGAGAGGCAGTAGATGCCCCAACCCTGGAAACATTCAACGTCGAATCGGACAGGGCTCTGAGCAACTTGAACTAGTTGAAGATGTCCCTGCTCATTGCAGGGGTGGGCTGGACAAGATGACCTTTAAAGGTCCCTTCCAACCCAAACTATTCTACGATTCCATGACATTGGCCAGGAATATCAGTCAAAAACAAGAGGTTTCCACTGTTAATCCTCCTACCTGAACAGAAGCAGAAGTCAATGCATAAGATCACTCACAAGAGCGACAATAATCAACAATGCTGCAGAACAAACCACAGAACATAAATTCCTACTAGGAGCTACCAAATGCAAAGCACAAATACTGACACCATGAGTGAACAGAGCTCCATCCAGCACAAGCCCAAACAAGTCTGAAAATAGCTTTACATCAATTTTACACTTCTGCCTGCTGAGGCACGTTTATCACTGAAAGTAACTTCTCCTGAAGTATGGCTCATCTAATTTGCAGTCACCACCTGCAGCACCTTCCTCCCACTCTTATGCCACACCAGGGCCATTCTGGGACTTTGTTGCCACTGGAGAATAGCAATTACTAGCCATGTTCAAATACTACAGTCACATCACCTATAAAATGCATATAGAAAGGCACAGAAAAATTAAAATCATTATTAGGAATTTTTATAGCATGTTAATTCCCCAACAGAGAATTAGGCCTTCCTTCCATGCCAACACTTAATTTCATCAGAAATAGCCCCTGTAGTATAAAAAAAAAAAAAAAAGTTTTTTTTACTGCTATAGCTGTCTAGTTTTTAAAAGACGTACAGGTCAATAGTTCAGGTATAGTGCAAGGAATCTAAAAGTTGTTGTATCAGACAGAACTGCATCCACCCCAAAGGGCACAGCTTTTAGGGCATCAGCTTTTAAATCATCATATTTAGAGCAGCACACATGCCAACTGTAACTCAATTCAGAGGACAGGGCCAGGAAACAAGTTACCAAATGGAGGGTGAGGACCTGCAGGCGTGTTACTGATGCTGTCTTTTTTTGCTGTGTTCAGGACTTTCCGGGGAGATTTGTTGGTAGATGATTTAAATTATCCAAATAGTGGAGTTTGACTGATTTTTATCTGATATCCTGCTTACAAATGTCTCAATTTATTTCTCCCTCTCATACACACACTTTTTCCAATACATGTTTTAAAGTGTTTCTATCAGAGCAAATATAATAGAAATTGACAGCACTGAGTAAGTTTCTCAGAATACAGCTATATATGAGAAGCATATTAGCAGGTTATATGAATGCAAAAATCATCATGAACTGTTTCAGTCATTTCAAAATGTATGCAGCAGATAGCATCAGATATTTCAAAAGACACATTATTTGCAACTGTGTTATTTTACTGGTTACAGCAGCAGGGAATAATCACAGAATCATTTTGTCTGGAAAAGCCCCTTAAAATAATCAAGTCCAGCCATTAATCAACCAAACCAAGCTATTATTCTGATAGATATATGCCGTATACCTTTGAATACAGAGGGAAGCTTGAGCTGATAGAACACCTCCTGAAACAAAGTTCTTTTATATTATAAACTATACTAATATATAGTTATCATATGCTAATTACTTATACTAGTAGCAGGTAAAATATTTCTATTGACTCTTTTCTACAAAATAATAATAATCAAGGATTTTAAATTAAATTTTTTTCTCAAGGGACAGCACTTTTAGCTGAAACTCCATCTTAAATGTCTGGTCCCAGATAGGTAATATTTCATAAACAACATTCAGAAAGCTATTAATGATTTTCAGCTTGGAAGAGCAGCACAGCATAACAGAACTCCATAGATCTTTAGTCATTTCAACCAATTAATAATCTAAGGTCAGCATTTCAAAGACATACACACAGGCATATTTCCTACCTTAAGGAATCACGTAACGTGTTGCATTATATGACACTATATATACGTATATACATATACACACAAGTACATACATACACACACAACACACAAACACTCTTCATGCACACAGACCATTGCAATTCCAAGAAATCAAAATTGTATCTTACCAAGACTGAACTCCAGCTTTGGCTCATTTGCAATTCTCTGAATACCTTTGAAGGTTGGAGGAAAAAAAAAAGTGGTTTCATTGTCCAGCTTTTTAATACATAATAAAACTTTCACATTCCTAACTCATACCGCTAACTACCTGCTATTGTGACCAGAGTAACATTTTATGTTGCAAACTTATAGTGAAAGAGATCTTTGCATGAAATATTTGACTGGAAAAAAGATTACTTTAGAAGATTTCTTTTTTTTAATAGAAATCTTCTGTTGCTGGGGAAAGAAACTAAGAAAAAACAAACCAACAACAACCAACCTTTAATTGTACTTGTAAGATTTTTTGATCACAGCAATTAAATATATCTTTTGAAAAATTATTAAATCTAACAGCTAATTTTTAAGTAGGTATGTCATCACAAAAAATGGAAACAAAACCCATGTTCTGTGAAAGTATGGAAAAATAGTAAAATGTATCACCATGTTATTGACCTACATATAAATTTTAAACCAACAAAAACAACTTGATGTTAGAAAATAGTACATGAATTCCTTTCCTCATATGCCAATGACAGTAAGAACATTTTAATTCCCTCTACTGCAGAGGACAATATCTTCTTATTGTGCTACGATAAAGGAGCGAACTACAGAGCAGCAACATGAGAAATATAGGAAGCATAGTTAAATAACACTGACTTGTTCACCCTCTGCAGGAAATAGTTGGATCACAACTACGTTTTCAATGAACCTTGTAGAAAATAAGGTGATCCTTCATGATATTTACGTATTGTCTCCAGCGAGCATTATTAAGTATTTCCAGTACTGAAGAAATTGGTCGGATGGGAAGGACCAAGTTGCTATTTGAACTGGACCACGAGATTTTTGTTAAAATAAATAATAATTTAAAAGAAGAAAACAAGCACCACCCAAACACAAAAAAGCACCACCAAAACTAGCTACTCTTGCTCTGTGAAAACTTGGTGTTGCTGAATAGGTCGCTTTCATATTGTTTTCACTACTACAGCTAATCATTTGAGTCTGTGCAAGAAAATTACAGCTCAGAAAGGCTTCAATCAGTAAAAAAACCCACCAAATAATTTTTTTTTTTACCTTTTTTTTTTATGGAATTATAACACATTTCTGAGTTTAATTTCTCTAGCAAAGTCAGCACACTGATCCGCAATACCTTTATGAATATGCTGGATACAGACTTAATTAAGTAACTGGGCAACAGAAATACAGTCCACCAGACTCCAGTGTGACAAACATGACTCAACATATGGCTACGTGCTTTCAAATCCCCAGAGCACTTTTATATCACAAAGAACATATCTGTGAAATTAATTTAAGCATCACGAAAGCTTTATACATTTATCAAAGCTTTCAGACTATATTTTAAACAGTAGTCCATATAGGACACAGAAGAGGAAAACAATATTTCAAACTAAACAATTTTTAAGTCTCATAAGTAAAACAGATTTCAGAGAAAAAGTCAAAAACACAGTAACCACACATGTTCCCCTGAAGGTTATCCGTTTAAATCAAAATATATCAGGTAATGATATTTAAAGATAGCCTTCATCAGTTCGCTTCCGCTTCCTGTTCAACTGCACTTTGTCAAGCAACAAGTTAAAGAGTATTATGTACCCTGTTTGTGATGTTATCGGTGTCTCAAAGAGTAGGCCATTTTTATTGTACTGCTCAATAAATTGAGTATACGCACTTACTCGTAAACTGTGGCTCTCCTAAACTGTCTGCTTGGGATGAAGGAAGAAACTGCTGTGCTTCATCTGATGATCTCTCCTCTTTGATTTCCATGATCAGCCTCCGGAGCTGCTGAATTTTATTCTGCAAACCTTCCGAGTTTGCCTCTCCCAGTGCCACAGCCCAAGATTCGCAATCTGGCTTCGATGCAGCTTCAAGGTAAAGATCCGGTTCTCCACTCTGAAACTCTGCACTCGGAAAACAAACACAGTTTTTAGGAACTCTGATTCAAAAGCCGGGGGTGGGAGGGACGTGGATCATGAAAACATTAATGTCACATGCAACTGAAACTACCAGACACACATTTCTTTTCATGGTCACAGAACCATGCACCCACCATCCACTCCTTGAATCAAACCCCTGTTCTTTGATACTCAGTGCAGTACTATGTCTATCGGCGGACTGGCTCCAAAAGCAATTAACATATTGCTAAACTAGGTGGCAGAATCAAACAGAAATGGAAAATGCATTTTCAGTACAGATTCTGCAGCGTATTAGGTAGCTATCAGAGCTGCTCACTTGAACAAAAATTTGATTTACCAGGGGCAGCAGACATGGTTCTCACAATTAGTGGGTTTCACCAGAATGATCGTGTCCATCATATCTCCTATTAGAGTTCTCCTTTATGCTCAGCCTCTCATTCACCCTTGCCAGAATACTGCTCACCAACACATGCAGATAATTTAGCATGACACAGCTCCTCTGTTATGATTCAACAGGTTGTATGTGGGAGCTTCTGACCTTGCTTCTATCCACATGCCATTTCTGTTCTGCCTGAAGTCTAATTGTGTAATGATCAAATTTTCCTAAGAACAAAGGGAAAAGGGGGAGGAAAAAAAAATAATCTGAAGCTCCCAAGGAAACCAGGTGAGTAGCAAGGGTCAGTTGTTCAATTAAAATTAGCACAGGAAGAAAAAACACCTCTTAGGCATTTAAAATTCTGCGATATAAATGGCTTCAGAGTCACAAATTCAATGTGACATTTAGTGAGACACACTGAGAAGAACAAACTGGGAAAGAAAGAAAAAAAAAATCAATGCTTCTTTAAAAGAAGTTACCAACTGATTTAAAAACATAAAACTCTATAAAACACCTGTGCAGTTGTGTATTAATAAGAACTGAATTATTTGGCTGGACATCAAAATCATTTTGACCTAAATAAGCCGTACATCACATTACTGGATGAAACAGAACACTGAAATGTTTAACAATCAAAATAACATAGAAAAGTTTTTTCAATACAAAGTGAACTGAAATTGCCTTTAACTAACTTGAGTATTTAACCTTGGGCACTTACCCACATATGTTATTCTATACCCGTTTGTACTTCATAAACTGAGCATCTGCCACTTACAATTAATTCTGGTTTTATTGTTATGGGGGAACAAAAGATGCAAACCTCAAGTCTGAAAGCCTCTTAAAACTGTAGTGGCACAAATCCCTGTAGAGATGGGACAATTGTTCTGTCTGGGGGTGAATCCAAGGAAACCTAAATGTGTGGCGGCAGCTGCTGCTAAGAATGCTGGATAAGATTTCACATACCAGTTGGACTACAGAATTTATGATGGAACACTGGGAAAAAGAGTAGAAGGTAGCTGAACATCCTCCTGGCTTCACAGGCAATTTAAGAAGTGCTCATAAGGACTCCAACTCTCACCTCTACCCCCAGTTGAGTCAGAAAACAAGTTATTAATTTCTTGAGACAACAATATTCAGAATCTGAGGGAGCCGCACATCTTCATCAGATCCATATTTACACAAAATACATATTTGTCGTGAGCGACCAAATCTGAACAAGCTGAGCCTTACTGTTTGTCAAAGATGAGACGCAGAAGTTTCAGTTCTAAGCTCCTGCAAGATCTGCTACTGCAAGTAAGCCATGAGGGCAGTAACCTTCAAGAAGACTGGTCATTGGAAGAGCTAATACAATAAGGCTCCTACAATAAGATCTGCAACAGCATAGTTGTCTACTTCTTTCTGTCACTGACCCCCTATGACTCAGAAGTTTATTTTTATTTCATAGTATTTTGGACCTACCAGTGCAAAAATGGAAGAAAAAAAGAGGCATGTGGTCAACAAGCATCAAGAATAAAATTAATCAGGAGTCATTCTAATAATAAAAAAAAAATAATATTTACAGGCATGCAAAACACCTGCTTGTACCATTCAGCCTTCAAAAGCACAGACAATTTTAATAGAAGCAGTTTGGATATCCAAGGTACCTCACTCTAAGGAAGGACTGTCAGACAAACCAACCTATACTTAACAACCAAATGTACAAATATATCAAGGTGTTCCTTTCTTTTGCTCTTTATTTTTAAATGTAAATAGGAACAGTGATCTTGCCCTGAAATATCCTACCACTAGCTAGATAAAAAAACATCTGCTTTGGGAGGAAATCAATGCTTTGCAATTGAAATCATGCTATTTATGTTTACCTCTTAGCTGTGGAAATCAGGCTGCCAAGCACAAAAGGCGTACTGAATCACCCTTAATATGCATGGAGCCAGAAATGGATAGTGAAATGCAGTGGGAGTGGGTATAATTCACTGTATTCTGATCTAACAGGTGCCAGTTTTGAGATCTGGAAATTCATTCTAAACTATCACTTCAAAACACTACAGTCTGCTATATTTAGATCTTTGGAGTACTCTGATGGCTAAGTTAAATTCTGAAAAGCATATGAAAATATCTGAGAAGTAGTCTTCACTGCAAATGTAGAAAGTTTTATTCTGCAGATCCAGCAGTTGGTAGGTTATCTATTTCCCATACTGTTTCAGTGCGTGTAATGTTTATGTACAAGTTCACACATTAGAAGCAACATAAGAAACATATAGGAATATACATAGAGGAAATATAACATTGGCAAAAATATCTGTTGCAATAAAGGAGCACACAGATAATAACAACAAAGATCACCATCACAATCTTCTCTCCCAGATTATGTTGACTGTTACTTTAGATCAGATGCATACAGTAAACTTCAAGAAGCTCAGACATTTAATTCCAAGTTTCAGCAGCAGAACAAAACCTTTCATACTAGCCTCAGGAGGAGGGGTGGGGATCGCAGGAGGCTGGAAGACCAAATGTTACTAATTCTAATGTGTGGAGTGGTCTCTAAATATTAGCACCGACACTTGGTTAGCACAGCAAAAGCGAGCTAACACTGGGGGCATTATTGGTGAAGTCTGAGGAAACAGATTCGGCAGCAAAGCATTCCACATTTGCTCTACAGCAGGTGGGACTATACAGCTCTTGGGACTATATGAACTCATATGCACTTGGCCAGTAGGGTTGCTACACACACATTTTGAAGAAAAGTTCTGTAGTCCAGCACTTGCCTAATTTCCACATGTTCAAACTTTCCTTGAAACACGAAGTGGACAGAAATAGACATCACTTGGACTGACATTACAGAACGCTGATGTGGTTTAGTGGCTACGTTACTTCAGGCACCATCTTAAGTGGAGATACCTCACCAGCAGGTGCTTAGTGCCACTTCCTGCAGGTTGCCCACCTTGCTGCTTTTCCTTATTGCTCTATCAATGACTCAACTGGAGACAAGCGAAAAGTAGAAAGCAAAAAAGCCTGTTCATACAGCCTTTTCTGATTAGGACTCCAGCAATTGTTCACCAACAACTCTTTTGTTGAAGCATGATTTCACTGAGACTTTCTCCCACAGAAGCCAGCATAGAAAGTTACAGTCCCATAGGACTTTGCAGTTCAAATAAAGAATTCAACCTCCCAGCTCAAACAGGTCTGCTGTCAAATAAGGAAATAACACAAAGAGAAGCTGAGATATCCCCAGTGGCACTGAAAAGCCTTTTCTGCTCTAACCCAACTGTCTAAAGTCAGAAGTCTATTTTGATGGTAGTTCCATCGCCCTCAGTTTTATTTATTCCCCTTATTTTGTAATAATTTAACAACTGCAATTGCCTCTTTTCTATGCAAGTACTTTCATATCCCAGTTGGTTTTTAAGTGAAAACAAATTTCTTGTTAAAAATGTCTTAATGATGTACCTCTTAATTCTTAAAGTCTACTTGATGGTAACTTCAATCATAATCTCTTACACAGATACCTGGGTTTCTGTGAAGGCAGAAATAATGAATTGAGTCAACAAAAAAAGTATAGGCAGTTACTGGAGTTGACCATTATCTTTCAAAAGACTGCAGTTTAATGGAAAGGCTTTTAAAATACAAAATAACAAAGTAAAACAAACACATTTTCAAGAGTATGGGGAAAACACTTCATTCTTAAAGCTCTTCCATTTGTTGTTAACTTTTTTTTTCTTAAGAAGGCTTTATTGTTTTATTTTACTAAACATGTAAAATGGATTGGAATACTGATACTCTATGGCTTGCTTGATATTCGTTAATGAGAGTTATAAGCATAAATTCACATTGAACAGGGCGAGGTAGAAATTACTGGCAGGATTTTAATAAAAACAAGTAGGAGGCAGATGGTCATTGTCCAGGATCATAGAATCATAGAATGGTTAGAGCTGGAAGGGCCCTTAAGGATCATCAAGTTCCAACCCTCCTGCCATGGACAGGGACACCTCCCACTAGAGCATGTTGCTCAAAACCCCATCCAGCCCAACTTCCAGGGATGGCGCATTCACACCTTTCCTGGGCAATCTGTTCCATGAAGGCCTCTCCCTTCCTAGAGGATCACTATTTTTTTCTCCAATGCCAATATGCAATGTAAAGAGAGTTCAAAAAGGTTAGAGGTTGTGTCTCTCCTTTCACACACACCAGCAAAAAGTAACTCAGTTGCTACCTCAGCAATGGAAAATGGTTGAGAATATCAATAAGCCACTGCTACCCTAAAATATAAAGCACCATCACAGATAACCACCATAATCTGTAACAAAAGTAGAATGGATGCTTTGATACGTAAATTATATCCGCAGGATATTTCTAATACAGACATCAGAGGCTTTTAATTCACAAAGCTGACTGAATTCTTTATGCTGATGCATTTCATGTTCAAATTAGTAGTGATGAAATCATCCCATGGTTACTCATGATGCTATGTTAATCTTCCTTTAGAAGTTAAATTTTCCATCAAAGATAAAGAATTTAATTAAAAATTTTATCTTCTGTGTTGAGGTTTTTTGTTTTGCAATGCTGGAATAAACTTACGTAAGTTGCCATTATGATCTGCATTTAAGGCCTCACAGGAGCTCACACAGAGCCTGAGGTATTTGAAATGAATATAACATGATATCCCAAGTTTGACTACTGCAGTGTAATATTACCTTTCTTTTAATACATACAAGGATTTCACACATGACACATTGCTTCTCCCCTTTAAGTACCACACCTTTGCTGGAAGCAAGGCAGACCACACATTTAAATAGCACAATGGTACCTCAAGATCACTAAGCAGAAATACTGTAGCATTCACCAGAAGTACTACGTGCAGCCTTTGCGAAGTAGTAGACTACTTTTGCTGGAAGGAAGTGTATCACATCACAGGCTGCACCATCAATTTACCTTAAAAAAGGCAGGATATGGAGATCTTGATTCTCTGCCTAGGTCCGCACGAGCAACCTTAGCACATGCCTCAATTATTCCATGTCTAAAACCAGGAATGATACTGAACTGCCTTTCCATGTCACTGCTATTGAAGGAAATGAAAAGTCCCAAGTCAAGTGGCTTACATACTTCAAATAGCAAAGGAGAATGTTTAAGGGTATTCTTAATGCAGCCTTTTTTTTTTTCCTGATAGGCTGCAACAGCTTTTAGATGACTGCGACCCAGCATCAAAAGCTCTGTCTTCTTCCTCTGTTCCCTCCCTTCCTCTTCATGCCTCACCAGCCCCTCTTGGACATTAGAGCTCTTAATCTCCCTAGCTCTCACTAAGGGATCACACACAGTAATGTGATTGATCCAGTCTTAAAGGAATCTCTTCTCCTGAAAAACAGAATGCCTTTGAATGCTGTCTCTCACATCTGATGTCATTTCATTGTGACCACATCTCCTGGGTTCATTCCCTATTTTGTACTGTACAACATCACGTGGAGGAAAGGAGGTTGACAGAGTCCTTTGCTCTCACCCACATGATGCTCTACACAACACAGTGGTCAGCTTCAGATGGCTCTTGGGACAGGTTCAAACATCTAGCCACAGAGCTCTAACTGCCCTGTTCCATGGAAACATAACAGTGACCAGTAATTACCAACATTAACACAACTTTTTGTGTTTTCTGCTCATACTGACACATCTGGAAGTGGACAAAATGTGTGACGTAAATTAACCATGGTGTGCTGACCTTGGCTGACTGCCAGCCGCCCACCCAGCCCCTCATTGCCTCCCCCTCCTCAACAGGGCTAGGGGAGACAAGATAAAAGAAGCTCACGAGTCAAGATGAACAGGGAAATCACTTACCAATTGCCATCGTGGGCAAAACAAACCTATCTTATGGGAAAAATAATTTATTTTATTGCAAATTAAAATAGTGCTGATGAGGGAGAAGCAAAGACCTTTCTCCCCGCTGCTCCCCTTTTTTTCCCCAGGCTCAATTTCACTCGAGTCCTCTACCTTCCCCAACACGAGCAGCACAGAGGTGTGAGGGCTGTGGTGGTTATGGTGAGTTCACAACACCTCTGTGCTCTTCATTCCTCCTCTTGCTTTAGCCCTAGGGCTGCAACCTGGTCTCTCCACAGGATGCAGGGAAATACCTGCTTCACTGGGGTTTCTCCATGAGCTGCAATGCAATCTCTGCTTGGGCACTTGGAGCAACCCCTCCCCTCATTCTGCTCTAACCCCTGGTGCTCTCAGGGCTATTACTCACACATTTTGTCCCCCCCTCACTCCTCAATGGTGGGCAGCATTTTATCATTTCTGAAAGATGCCTTTCCTGAGGTGTACAGGGCAGCCTCAGCCACTCCTTACAGAGGCCAGCCCCTGGTCATATAAATCCAGCAGAATAACCACCTTCAACAGGGTTTGCAAGGTCCAACAGAGATACAGCTATTCTCTAAATAGCTATGATTATATATTTCTGTGTCTGCTGAGGCTACAATGCCTGCTTGTATTGCACAAGGTACAAGCTTACATTGTGCCAACACAGTAGTCATTCCTGAGAAGAACCTAGATCACATTGCGCTGCTCAAACATTTCAGTGCACAGCAGCAGTTTCCAGGCTTGAGATCTTTTTGAACAAAAGGTCTGAAATCATCTCCTTGTCACACCTTCTGGAATTTCAGGAATGAATCACACCCGTGTGAGCTGCCATATTCAATCAGATCCATCTCACACCAGTGTCTGACTTGTTCTGCTAATAGCCACTAGTTCACATTACAAGGGCATGCAAGCAACCAGCCGCATCCAGAGCGATAGTTCACCAAAAAAAATAAAAAAAAATTAAAAAATAATAAAAAAAAATATCCTTCTGTTCCCTTCCACAGTCTGCTCAGAAACCTTTTGAGCCAGGCTGCTTTGGGAGCACTATACTTGAAGCACTGACAGGATTATCTGCTGTGACTGCCTGACCTCTTCTGTACTTTTTACGTTTCAGTGCCCTCACCACCCTGAGGCAATAATCAGCTCCACAATATCACTAGATATTGCATTAAAATATGCCCTTCTCCCTCCATGTTTACTCCACTGCCCTTTATTACATTTCCTTCTTAGACATCCCAATTTGTCTGCATTTCTCATTCTTACTCAAGTCTCCTAGGATTCAGCCCACCACATCATGAACAGGTATGTCCTCCTATATTGCTTTCATCCGAATCCTTTAAAGTCCCAGATACATGTTTAAACAGCTTTTCTTTTTTTCTGGCTCCCAATTGCCAATAGTTTTATCGTTGTGACAATGCAGCTAGGTTTTCATGACCAAAGCCCCCATTAAGAAAGATCTCTCTCTCTCCTTATTTCCTGAGTTTTGATTTTGTCCCTCCTTTTTTCTTCTAAATTTTGTTTTCTCCTACAGTACCTGGGTTATTATTTCACTTCTTTTGGTATCTTATCCTCACTCAATACAAAGTAGATCATTTCTCTTCAGTTTTAATACCTCATAATAGTCTGGCTTGCTTTTTCTTTTCCAGACCAACAAATCATCAGTCAGGCTCCTGTCCTCGGTCTCCAGCAAAGGAATTCTGCCAAGTTCAAAAGCCATTTCTCCTCTACCTGTCTGACTCTTCCTCTATGTTCTGTTGTCTTTCTTTGGTCGCATCCCAGGCCCTCATTATCATTTATAGGCTCTGCATACCTAGAGTTTTCTGTACTGTTTTCCTCCTTCTACTTTAAGTTGTTTTTAGAGGCATGCCAGAATGCCACCCTCACCTCAGACCACAATACTGACCTTCAAACTCTGTTTTATAAAGTCTATCTCTCAGGAAGCAATTTCTGTTCCTATGTAAGTGTATTTCTTCCTCCACATATATTGACAGTATCTTTTTCTTGATAGCCTGAAGTGTTTACTCAATTCTTATTGTTGTCTACTTCCCCAGCTTTTGGACTTAAAATCTGCCAGTCTTGCTGCCACAAATAATGTTCTGTTTGCAAGCTTCAGAGTTAGAGAGAATCCTGTCACCAATTACAACTGCATTCTTGCTTCAGTTCAGCAGCATTATCTTCAAGTACTGTAAAAAGCATACCAGAAGGGAACTGACATGACTGTACCCATATCCAAACTGTAACACCACCATCTCGTAAAACTGATTATTCCAATCAATCAGTGAATTACAATCAATACGGGCATAATTAGTAAAGTCTCAGTTAGAGCATCAATATTAATCAATCATTATAGTTAGGCAAAGCTATGCTTCCAAATCCAAAAAGTAGTACTTTTTGATGCATTGCCTCAAGGCATAAGATTTAACTACTCTACTAAACATGCAGGATTTAAGCTATTGCCCTAGAATACTATTCAGCAAGGGGCAAAACCTACAATGAATGCATTTAAGTCACTGCCTTCTCAAATGTGACTAAACACTTAAGAATCACTACAGCAAGTAAGGCCAAAAGTTATCATAACACATACAACACTTTCCTTGACGGGGACTGGAGATTTTGTTGTGTGTAAGAGAAGAAATTGGAAACAACTTCTGAATGTAAAGCTTGCCATCAAGCCCACAAATAATCATCTTCCCCCTGTAGCTAGTTTTACTAGCCTACTAAAATTGCTCTTAGATCATTACAGCTAACACAAAACAGCAAACTGATATAAGGACTTCAAAACCCTGCAGTGGTATGGGAAAGAATCCACATAAAAAACTTCTAAGGCAATGGTTATTTGAGTTGCCCCTACAGAGAAAACTCCAAATAAAATCTTTCCGCTAAAATCTTTATTCTGATTTCTATGAAATAACTATTTTTTCTACTGCTTTTAACAATTTTGTTATCAAAGAGTTAACAAGAGGTGAGAAAAACAGGCAACCTCTCATTTCATAACAAGAATGACAATGATTAATAACTCAAGAACAAGACAGATTGGCTATGAATCAACATAAATCCCACATTATACATAATACATAATGAACCAGGCCATCAAAATTCAATTTGTTGTCTGAAGAAGAAGATGAAGTAAGATTTTTCACTTTATTTTAGAAAATTCACGACTCAAGCTTTTAGGATTTTCTTTTTAGGCATGAATTCAAAGACAACCAATATTTAGATGTAAGCATCTAACAGGCAAGAGCATCTATTTTAGCTAAGATTTTAGTAAAGTTTCACAGCTAGTTGGTTATTTTTTGTTGTCATTTTTGTCGACAGAAATAAAAGGAATTCACACTGAACTTTCTGAGCTGTGTTTTACTTACTGAGAACTATTGAAACATCTGTTTTACGCCTGAACTCCACAATCCAGCAGCGCTCCAGGATTACCACTTCAGAGGCTTCAGAACTCTGTGAGACATAAAGATGACAAAATGTTAGGATTCGGAACCTGACTGAGAAGTCCTTCTGTTTGGCTGCTCATATCCAATGCAATTTGTAGACGTAAAAACAACAAAGCCTAATAGTCACTAGGCAGATGGATACAGGCATTCTTTAATTACTGATTTGTGCTGTCCTACTTTGGCTCAATGAGCTATAACAGACATAATATGTTAGAAAAGACCATGCAGGAAACTAAGAAAAAAGAAACTTGGTAGTTGATTTTTTCATATCATAGGTATTCAAAACTTTAGGTACCACCTCATTCCTAAGCAAGTCAGACAAGCCCAGCTCATTCCAACTTTCATATTTACTAATAATTCTGAATAAAACGTAGGATTCTATTCCAGAGTAGGATATACTTTCAAGTGAACAAAATAACATGCAATCTTACAGCAGGCATTTCTCTTCAATTTTCATTTAAAAGGGATTTCTTTATCGTCACTTGAAACTTTGAATGTTGTCTCTGGCTCTGCAATTCAAATGACATTAAATGATATGGACCTATTGCAGAGTGCAATATGATACAAATTACAGCTATCATTTTTGTGAGTGCTCTGCAAAGAAGATGCAGACTCTTCTTCTAGTTTAGTAAGTGTGACTCATTTTTCAGAGGTGAAGCTATCAATCACTCCCTCAGAATTAATCTTTTTTCCCTTAAAACTTTTATTATCCATTTTTTATCCCTAACATCTGGTAACAAATAACCCTTAGAATATGCACCCATACACTTCCTCATTGCAGGTTCCCAACATGAATGCTGCTGAGCTCATTCTCTACTTCAGTTAAATTCTGCAGGGATTAATGTAAATTCTTGTTTTAACATTCCTTCCTCAGGTACTTCTTGATTCCAAGTG
Organism: Nycticryphes semicollaris; assembly: GCA_013400055.1. NCBI lineage: Eukaryota > Metazoa > Chordata > Aves > Charadriiformes > Rostratulidae > Nycticryphes > Nycticryphes semicollaris. The sequence goes on from VXBJ01000966.1 coordinate 385,311, forward strand.
ATCCTAAAGATAAAAAAAAATTTCATACTGTAGACCAATTTTACCCAAAGCCTGAAATTTAGTTCCACATATTTGATAATGAATGACTCCATTAAAAAAAAAAATCATATTTATAACACCTAATATATACACGTTTTCTTGTCTATCTCTTTCTCTGTATTTATACTGTGTTATTTAGCGTGCCAAAAGCAGACTCATACTATTTGACAAGAGTTTCACATTCATTTTAAGTATTGGAATGGGCTGCCCAGGCGAGTGGTTGAGGCACCATCCCTAGAGGTATTAAAAGACAGGTTGACATAGTGCCTAGTGACATGGTTTAGTGGTGGTTTGGTTGGTTGGTTTTCTTTTTTAAAATCCGAGTAAGGTTGATGGTCAGACTAGGTGATCTTCATGGCCCCTTCCAACCAAGATAATTCTATAATTCTAATTCTATGATTTATAAATGGACGGGTTGATCCTGCATTTTCTCACAAAAAGACCCTTTGCTTACCTAGTAATACCATTGTCATTCATGAGCAAAAAAGTGGAAATTTAATACAGTAAGACTGTAAGCCTGCAGTAAGAATGATGAGTAAAAAACAGGTAACATTTCAGAAAGTGTTATCACAGATTTCCATGAGAAAGTCTGTACTTATTCTCTCCCTCCAACCTTTTACCACTTACTAAATGAATACTCCAAACCTAGTTATCAACCCACACAAATCAACATTCAAAGTTCACAAAAGGTTAAAATAAAACAGAAGAGCAAAGGAAAAGTACACAATGTTATATTGAAATATGGCAGAAGTCAAGACAGAAGGTTTACTAGATGAAGAAAAAGCAATTGGACTTATCTAGAAACCATTTGTACATTGACTTCTTTGAAATGTTTTTCAGGCTGGGCTGGTCTAAAAAGGATGTACTGTCCTGCAGACTAAAAACCAGATAATTGATTATGGGTTTTTTTTAAAACAAAAAACAAAAAAAAAAAAAAAAAAGGAGAAAGAAGTGAAACAGGGTGGGGAATCTGGGGAGAAATCCAAGTGCTACTTTGGGAACCTTTTTTATTTATAGAATGAAACAAGTCAGGCATACATGGTAACCCAGAGGCGACTCTCAGGTGCTATAAAGTAAGACATTCTTTGAGATTCTACCAAGGAAAATAAAATCCAAGGAAGTCTTTAATGAGAAACAGCTAAAGTCAGCCTAGGAAATAGGCAATAATAGTTAAAAAAAAAAAAAACCAAACCAAACAACACAAAAAAAAAAAAAAAAACAAAACCATACAGCAGACTAAGAGTTCTCCACTGCAATGATGCTGAGAACTACTTAAATTCTTAAGATTTTGAAGGATGATATCAACACCAATATAGCCTCCCAGATAGCCCTCACTTGTAAAGTGAATAATGCAGCCTGATTCATGCAAGAGGTCACAATCTTTCAGAAAAGATATGACCAAAAAAAAGGGGTTTATTTCAGAAGTTAACAACAGTCTGAGACAATTTAACACTCAACTCTGAGTAAACGGGAGACTCCCAACCAGACTCTGTCCAAACAATAGTAAATTAATTCTAACGGCTTTTCGCCTTTGCATCCCTACAGAACATGGTTCCTCTGCTGATATTCATGTCCCACAATTGAAAAATGCAATTGTGACAACTCCCTAGATGTGACATTTCCTCCAAAACATATATCTGCAGGAAATGGAAGCCTGTCAGTACATAAAGAGAAGAACTCCGTTGCACAGCTTTCAGAAAAGCCAGGTATTCAAAAATGCTGGAATAGGGAATCACAGTTTCCATGTAGATTGCTATAGTTGTCAAGACTTTAAGGCCTGACGCGTGATTTGTATATGGAAGGCATACAAATAATGCAAACAAATTGGCAAGTGGTTGGCAAAGAATAACTATGAAATAATTAGCAAGAATTTGTATTGGTAAGGTTCGTCTCACAATGCAGTCGACACACAACAATAACTACAAACACAAGAGAGATTGGTTCAGAGTATTTCAAGCTTTCCACATTTCAAGACAGCGGATGCTGCAGCACAAAGCCTCTTTAGAGACAAGTTACTCCACTCCCTTCAACAGTGGAAGTTGGAATGAGACAGTGCTGCAACTGCAAATGAATCTGAATGCTTTTCCATGATACAAAATCAAGTACAGCGATCAGAGGATACGTATTTATGTTTTCTGTATGTGAGAGGGAACAAGAAGGGAAACAAGACAAAGATGAAAGAGCAGAAGGCTGCCAGAAAAGAAAGTACGTGTTGCTGCAAAACATCTCCCACACCCTGACACACAACTGAAGAAAAAGACCTTCAGAATTACTATTATTGTAGACTCTTCATCATTTAGATGAGCTGCACTGTCATACAAAAAGCTAGCAAGAAATTTATTTACAAATGAAGTGACAAAATTGCAATCAAGGGAACCATTATGCATATCTGACACAGATCAATTTTGTTTCTCAGTATCTGTAGACATCCAAAAATTTCTCACTTTTTTTAAGTGCATAATATCAGCTTATTTCAACTAGCTATTATTTTATTTTTCTAGGTTTGATTTTAATAAAAGGATAACTTCTAGTGGTCTGGTCTTCATGCATGGCAAATAGGATTAAAATCAGATCTGTAGTAATGTGTTACAATCCAACTTCTTAGTGTTGGTTTGGTTTTTTGTTTTTTGTTTGTTTTTGTTTGTTTGTTTGTTTGTTTGTTTTAACCATTGGCAATTTTGGATAATTGCTATAAAAATCTTACTGGACCAATCCAAACGCCAAACAGCAACTAGGCCTTGAACTATTCCATTTTTCTTAAAATACTGAAAAAGCCTACAGGCAGCAGAACTGACCCCACCACACCTCAGATCAGGAAACTGTTTTAAATCACTGATTTGAGGAGGAAATTAAATTATTAATAATCACTTAAACATCCTAGCAAAACTGCCGAAAGAGAAGAGCACCCCTAATGTGGAGTTAGCACAAATCTTTCAATTCACTTTGACAAATGATTGGCCAAGCTTTGCTATCAGTATGGGCTTGTAAATCCAAAATACAACTGTACTAGTAAATCCACTACTGTCTACTGCAACTGTCAAGAGTTTCAAAATCAGAGTAATGAAAAAGTCCCTGTTTCTGTGGAGTCCCTGCCTAAAACTGAAATAAGAGCCAGTCATACCAAAACAGAGGAGCTCACTACATATTCATACCTAACTGTATACAACTCCTTTTAATGTAAAGGGAGCATACTGATAATAAAATGGCAACCATCATTCAAGTACTTAGCACCAGATTTACGAGCAATCTGAAGTATACATTGTCTGCAAGATGCGTATTGAGAGAAGTTTCCTGGAAGAAAAAAATATAGAATTTTTGCAGTTAGAAAGTATAAAAACCAAAGCCACATTCCACAGGAGTGAGGGAAGCACACAGTATTTGAAATTATACCGGTACATTTTTTTCAGTTGTTTCTAACTCTGCACTGAAATTGTACACTGGAATTTGTAACTACATTGCTGCAGATTCAAGACTGACATTTGTCTTTGGACAGGAAGTAAAAAGAGCTTTCAAAAATATAGAAGCACTAAGAAATGTTTAAATATGTCAGAGTGACACGTTTGAGCTATTTCTGCATTCCTATAGATCTGACTTGGTGTAACATTGTGTGTGCTGTGTGTGTGTGTAAGGGGGGGGGGGGGGAGGGAAGCATGTCGTTATGAAAGGGTTCTACAATAGGATATACATTGCTCTAGGGATGGGGTGAAAAAAAATTTAAAAAAATAAAAATCTACTGTTAGCTATATCAAGTCAAGAACTAAACTGACAGCTAAAATTAGAAGTGACAATCCAAGTAATTCCTCTGTATTAAAACAGTAAGTAAAAAAAAAAAAGCTATAGCACTGTAGAAAAAAAAAAAAAACACTACAGGAATTGGAACCTCTTCTAATAGCACATTATAAAAAGCTTTCATAGCCAACCAGGGGCAGGGGCGTGTGTGGCGTGCATGTGAATTTCAGTTTATGTTTTTAAAGCTTATTTTTGCAACCTTCAAATAATTAAATCAAAAGCCTTATAGAGCAGGGACGGTATATACAACAATCTACTATGCTTTTCAAATCAGTTATTTTCCACCTGCATTTATAAGTATCCCTATGATAAAAAAGAAGTTAAAGACAGAAATTTAACAGAAAGGTAAAACATCACTAAAATGGCCAAAATTATCGTCACACAGAAATAACACAGACAACTAGACTAGGGAACCCAAAGAAAAAAAAAAATACTTTCAAAATGCAAACGGTGAGAATTGGTTTCTGTTCCTGCTTGCTATTAAAGAAAATGTTTGCAATAGAGGCTGCCTGCAGGAACTGCTAGCAGCAGGTGAAGATTATCAAAGTGTTTTGAACCCACATCATCTCTCACTCAAACTGCAAAGTTTCCACCAGTTATGAGAAAACATATCTAATATCTTCACTGGAAGCCTTTGAGGAAAAGTTGGTGACCAAGGAAACGTGGCAGACCAGTTATTTGGGCACCTACAAGGTTGCTTTCAGTGACATACAGGCTAAGTATCTTGCAAGAACAGAAAGCGAAGTGAAGCTCCTACCCCTCTTTAGGAAGGGCTCTCCTAGTTCCAACCACGTACCTACATCTGTGTAAATCTGGCTCAGAACTTCTCAGTGTCCTCAGACTCTTACTGCTCTCCAGGAGGAGAGCTAGAAGACAGTGAACAAATTAGACTGATACTAGCTCAAAAATGTGTTCAGGTCCTGCTTTTAACTATGTTATAAATATTGCCACCTACATTTGCTATTTCAGTGTTAGCCCAGATAAAGTTCATCAGTCACAGTAAAAGCACAGGTTTTTCATAGATAAAAGAAAAAAGCAACAGGATTTGTCATAGTAATTTTATTCACAAATAGAAAAGTTAATAGTCTTAAAATGTGTGCAGGTACAGTGTATTTCTACAGCAATATGTCCGTTACTAAATTGATCAAAGTACACTGTTCTAAGTTTCAGGTATTAACAAATGACTGCATGATATACGCAAGCATATAATTTGCAGAATTAAAAATACCCCTTTAAATGTTGCAAAGCAGTATTCAATAGTCTGAAATAATCTTTAATTTTATATATTCTTCTGCCATAGTAAATATTCCCACCTTGCGTCTCTTAAGTATCAGAAAGTCTACAACCCAGGCTTCATTATAAGGCAGAATATGCTTCCAGGGCATCTGATGAGGTGCCTCACTTTTTCCAGACAGACTGTAACGTGTTAGTTCATTGTAACCATCCTTACAAACTGTAAAATCACAGAACGATACCTGCATTATCTTATTAAAAAAATGCTTGACCCCCTGTGATTAGTCCATCATGCAATGCTACCAGATACCAACTTCATGCTGGTAACATAATACCACTAATCTGCATTCACTCTGGAAAGTGTTGTTGATTTACATCACTGAACAAATCCTGCAGAACAGACAAGTACTTTTAATAGACTATTACCTTTAACAAATGTGAATACCTAACCAATAGTAATTTTCTTTTCAGTTTCAAAATGCATTAGTAGTAATAATAATAATGTACTAATACGCATCTCTTAATTCACACCCCACATTCACTCAGTTTATTATGCACAAGCATAATTATAAAATGAAGATTAAACACTTTCTACATTCCAAACACAGCTTGAAACCACCTCAAACTACCCGTCCTACCTAAAAAGTTAATTATATGCAGTTCAGATACGAATTAGTTAAGCTTTCCAAAGTTATATTTTGGTGCAAGGCTCCAGTGCTGTATCACAACACATACCTCAGATAATACGCTTTTTAAAAAAAAACTTCTCCTCCTTTGTTCTATACTTTTTGGTTGTCATTTAAAAAACATGTTATTAATCTCTGGCTCAGTTCCCAATATATTACCTTTTCACTTCAAAAATAGCTTAAAATAAGAATTAAATGTTAAATGTATTTTAAAATTACGCCTGACAGCTTAATTACAGCTTTTACCAGTTTCAACAGTACCAGGGAAGTAAGGAAGGCAGAATACAAAAACATTATTGCTACAAGTATTGTGTGTTTGTAAAATGCATTACCTTTGGATATTTAAAGCAAGCAATACAGGGTGTTTCATTCCACTACTAAGAATTCTTACCATTTTTACCATTTTTTTATTGCAACCGTCACAACATCTGGCATCACTTTCATTAACTCCCAGTTCCTGGAGCCACAGTATCACAAGCTTTTATTCTAAATCTCATGCCTCCTATGGCTGGGGGGGAGCATGGGAATAGTAAAAACAAAAAAAACAAAAAAACAA
>VXBJ01000966.1:391678-405742 GCA_013400055.1 Nycticryphes semicollaris
AAAAACCACAACACACACAACAAAACTGCACCCTAAGCACCATATACACAAGGTTTCCACAGATCTTTGTGGCTTTTAAAAGATGCACATTAAAATTAAGCCAAACTCCTAATTTTTCATGGCCTTAATCTTGAGGTGTTTACACCGCTGTAAAAGAGATACCACAAAAATTTCCTTGCTGGAATAAACTTGAGTCACAAGAGCTTACATTTCTCACATTAAAAAAAAATAAAAAAATTAAAAGTTTCAGATATGAAGTAGCCCCTTTCTCCAGAAAGCCCAAGGAGTGGGAACGATGGCAAGACCGCCAGCCACTCTTTGGGGACAAATTCTCTGCCAAGTTCATTGCACTTCATTGATGCAGAGAGGGATTCATACCTTGGCAAAATAAAATACAGCTTGAAGAAAGATTTCAGAAGAACACAACTTTGTTTTCTGCTAGAGGAAGAAAAAAAGATTTCACTGAAGTGTTTGAGAAAAGAAATGTTTTACTGGTTTTAGTACAGGTGTCTAACAACAGATGACGAGTTTCTGTTGATACTTAGGATGCATAAAATCAGCTTATTGGTAGCCAACTCATTATAATTTCCTTTTAATTAACATTTTCACTTGTAAGGTATTAAATAAATGTTTTTTTAAAAAAATAAAAGCAATGGACATACTCTTTTAGCTTTATTTGGTCACTCAAATTCAGTACTAATTTCAGCCCAAAACAATGTTATTCTAGCAAGACCCGGTTAAAAGGAATATCACATTTATCACTAGGAGAGCTCTGGCTATTTGTCGTTAACGTGAGAAATTCCATTTTTGCAATTTCTCATAATTTTGCAAATACAGAAGCACTTCAAGCACCACTAGCCAGGCTCAAATAGATCTCAGTGGAAAGGGAACACACGTATAAATCTGTTGCTCCTCTAGCAATTTCTGCTGAGGAAGATTTCACGAGCTCCAAATGGCAGCAGATGATTCAAGAACTAGGGTAGGATGACAATTATGCACTCCATTGCTATGATATTCCCCTTGGTGTTAGGAAGAAGAGATGTGACACAGGACTTCCAGAATGAGGACACCAGGGAAGCACTGGAACAGGACCAAAAGGCACTACGAAGTCCTGCTTGTAATGGGTGGTGGGGTGAAGACCACTGTCCAGAATATGAGCATATTTCAATATGCAAATAAGAAGGAAGTGGACAAAACCACAGGAGCTGAGTAAAGCATTGAGAACTATGGTTCCTTAACGCAGGATCTGAATATGAGCTGTGTGTGGGCTGCTTTAAGGAGGTTAGGTTTATCTGGGTTGCACCGAGTCCCGTGCTACTAAACTCATGCTGAAATCAATTCAGCTACAAGAGTGTCTAAAAAAGACTCCTAGCAAGCAGAAAAGGTTGCTTTTGGCAGTCCTCAAAACACGACGGGCATGGAAGAGTGATAAAGAGGTTTCACAAGTAAGGAAGAGAGGAGGGAAAGAAGCACATGCTGGGTTTAATACATTTAGCCCAAAGCCACAAAAACTTCCTTGACTTCTTAACAGTTCCCGCTAAATTAGGGTAGCATAAGATCTTCATGTTAGAGGGTGCTTGCCATTAAACTGTCTCGGGGAGGGGACAGAGTTACACTGTATGCTTGACCAATGCATCCTGATGTGAAGCAATCATGAAATTCACTCTCTAGGGGATAGATAATTTTTGACTAAAGGAAACCCTGCAGAATGCTCCACACAAGTTCAAAGAAGGGACATCTCAGACAGTGAGAGTTCTGGAGATCAGAGTTTCCTTTACCTAAGCTAGTTTATGTTTTCCTCACAGACTTGAAATCTTGTCAGAGTTTGCATGTTTAATTCTGATTTAATTCCAAAACAGGGTACCTGTTTGTCAGAAAGCTTTTAAACAAGCGATGATCCAAATTGATCGACAAAATGAAGATAAAGGAAACAGAATGGGCAATATGTACCTGGAGTATTTTTATTTGGTAACTTACATCCCCCATTGTGGAGCAATCATTCTTCAATTGCCATAATTTATTTTAAATATTCATTTCCCTCATTAATTCATAGGAGCAGTTTCTTTTGCCTTTGTTATCTGCTCTTCATTCTCAATTTGGGTCACACAGGCGGCAGGCATGCAACGAACTCCATACAGACTTTCTTACCTCTGTGTTACTTGACTGCTCTTGTGAAACACAAGCCTTAAATAAGAACACTTTGGCATAATTCACAGTTCCAGACACAGACTGAGACTTCCTTCTGCCAGTCTCTGACCGACAGTCAAAATACATCAATTTAAAAAACTAAGCTATCTAGAACATTAGGAAGACATAACATTACAAGTGGCTCAAGTTATCAGCAGCTGTGATGAAGACACTCTACTTTTAGACAATGTGTTACCAATGCACATAAACACAATGTTGAATAGAGCAATCAGTTACAATAAGTTACTGCAATAAGTAACAGCTTTGTACCTTAATTATTGAAGATAAATAAAAGGTCATAATTTCCTTTGACACTGACTCTTCCCACCAGAAAAATCAACTTGCAAACACCCAATCAAAAAAATTGGACATAGCCTAATACTTTTACTTATAAACAATCACAGCTGGTTCCATGTTTGGCTGAAGTTTTTCACAGAATCACAGAACGGTTGAGGCAGGACCACCTAGAGCTGTGTGCAGATGGCTTTTGAACATCTCCACAAACAGAGAGTCCACAGCCTCTCTGAGCAATCTGTGCCAGTGCTCGGTCTCCTGCGCAGTGAAGACATTTCCTAATGTTCAGAGGAAGCCTCCTGTGTTTCAGTGCGTGCCCATTGCCTCCGGTCCTGTCTCCAGGCACCACTGAAAAGAACCTGACTCCATTCTCTTCACACCCTCCCTTCAGGTATCTACAGACGTTGTTACGATCCCTCCCAAGCCTTCTCTTCTCCAGGCTGAACAGTCTCAGCTCTTTCAGCCTTTCCTCTTGTGGCAGATGCTCGAGTCCCTTAACCTTTGTGGCCCTTCATTGGACTTTCTGCAGTATGTCCATGTATTGAGGAGCCCAGAAGTAGACACGAAGTCCAGAACTGAGCATTCCTTGTATTGTAACAATTTCTTTGTTTAAATTATTTCATGACTTACATTACTACTATGATTTAGTATGACTGTACTTTATACAGTGGCTTTCAGTACTGCAAATGACTGAACTGCCAGCAGTGCTGCACATAGTTTATTTTGGTGGTGTTCTTGGTGGTGGAATTTTTTTTTTTTTCCTAAGATGGAACACAGATTTCAAAGCACAATAAACTACAATTGCAGTAAAACAGCATTTTAACCATCATAGCATGTTACCACCATTTAATAGCTAAGTCAATACTGTGGGTTAACAACCTTCCTACCATTACGTTAATTATTACATAGCTACTGGCTATGAAAAGACCCCTTAAAAACCCATCACCTCTGGATTTCTATGTCAAGATGCCCTGACTATAGGTTCGCCCCCAGACATTTCATAGTAATCCTGTGAATTCTGGTCTATCTGCATACTTGACATAAAACCAACATACATTGCTTCCAAGAGAACAGCTGTATTGGACCAAAGACCTGTTCTTCTCCCTACGAGGACCATAGTAAGTGTTCAAAATGCAAAAGCAGGGCAACTGCATTCACTACTCTCTCAGCCCTGTGAAAACTGACTGGTTTCACATTTATTTCCTCAAATGCATGTTCCATTCAGTAACTCTCAATGATGCTCACCTTTCTGGAGAGTGTCTAGTATTTTTTCAAACTTGTATTTGAAATATGTCTACTTTTAGCCTCCCAAACATTTTATAGCAAGCACCTGTGGTATTTCCACTACCTGTTCCATGAAAAAAACATCTCCTTTGATTTGTTTGTAACCCAGTTTCCTACTGGCTTCGTTTAACATCCCAAAGTCTTGCAATCGAAGAGACAATGAACCATTATAATCCCCATCTCCTCCTTCAAGCTAATCATGATTTTGCAGATTACTATCAGAGACTACCTTAGTCACCATCTCTTTTCCAGGCCCTTCTCTGAATCTTTCCCAGCTCCTCTGTATCCTGTAAGATGAGGGGAACTGAACTGCTTGGTGGATCTTTACAGAGTTCTCTGCTTTGTTCTCTTTCACAACAACTTCTAATATTCAATTTACTTTTTCACCACAACTGATTATTCAGCGGCTCTTTTCAGGCCACTCTAACTCTACACAGATCTCACTGGAAGGGGGGTGGATTCTCTTAGAGCCCATTGTTTCTATGGGTATTTTTTATTTTTTTTCTTCAATGCCACTTCACATTTAGTCATGTTGAATTTTATCTGCCACTTCATTGCCTAATAATTTAAGGCTTCTATGGTCATTCTAACATTACTTATACTTGACCCCCCATCTTAACTATTTGGGAAGTTAGTATCATCTTGCATCATTGTTTACCCTTTTCTCACCATTTAAGCACTTGTGACAGTATCAGCCTCAAAACATATCTCCGCTGATGCACTTCACAGCAAGAATTAGCCAAGTAGCTGTAGTTCTTACACCTTATATTTTACTCAACTAGTTATCCATGCTAGTCTCCCCCTCTCCTATTACAACCAAGTCATCAGCATTATTTGTGTCAGAAGGTGAAAAAAACTACATTGAAAGGCAAATGATGGGTGTAAGTGTATATGAAGTACACAAATATTGCTTATATAATCATTTTGTATGCACTCTTGGAAGTGTTTTCAGGGATCATACAGACCATTGATTTAAATGATGCACAAACCACGTGCACAGTTACTCAAATGCATTTAAAATATCAATGTAAAAAACCACAAAACCAAAAAATATTTTTCAAACAAGACCCAAATGCATTCCATGGGTTGGCCTCCAACAATTAATATGCTGTGAAAATGATGAGAACCATTCTTTACTGAAGATCTAGTTTCACAATCCAGGGAACTCCAAGACAGTCTCAGGATAGACTTTCAACCCTTCATAACAAACTATCTTTCTTCCTAGTACCGCTTGCTTTTCAATATTAATATGTTATTCCCTGAAGGTTTTCCCAAAGTGAAAAATCAGTTCAAAATTCCCTATATGCTATCAACTTTTCCCACAGGCTTAGAATAAAAAATTGGAATAAAGCCATTGCCAAAATTAAGTGGTGTGAGTATTTTTACTTATAAACTGCGAGTGCTAACATCTTTGCTATACATACACTGGATATAACTCCTGCTATTCAGATTCCTTGGACTGCCCATAGCAATGTTCACTTTTATTTGAAAGGAAGCTATGACTCTCCCCCTTGAGCTTTCATCTTCCGCACAGTGCTTTTGAAGGAAGCAAACAGAATATTTTTCAAGATGCTCAAGAATCAGTGTGCTAAGAGATGGGTGTTGTGTGATTATGTACAGTCCCTAAGAGGATCAAAAGAGCTCTTAGCACACCTGTAAATTGTTTCCAGGTAGCCCTTGCCCAACATCAATAAATTCCAACTTCTAAACAGAGAACCAAATAAGAGAAGCCTTTTAAATTTTTTTTTTTTAAGCTTCTTCACTTTAGCTTCCTCACTCCTCCTCCAGCATTTGTTTTTCTTATGCTCTCTTTTTTGCAGCTAAAGGCATAGCAGCCCTCCAGATCACTCCCAAACTCAAAGGGGTGTAACATGGCATGCCAGAGTACAAGTCTGTCTTTAACTTGCCCTTGCATCCATGTCAGGACTGGGCATGCCTATGATCTTTGTAAGAGAAGCAAAATTAGGCCCTTGGAATTCTGTATGCATATCTCCTATATTTTATGTTTGATGAAAAATAAAACAAACAAAAAAACCTCAGATGACATACAAACCCAAACCTGTTACAACCATGGAAAGAAAGACAAGGATTATTTTTCTCCCAGAGAAACTTGTCTTCTTATATTCCCTTACAACCAATAAGTAACTAAACATAAAAGGCAAAGCGAGGAATTCATGTGTGGGCACCCAGAAAAAAAAAAAAAACATTTACATCATAAGCTCTCAATTTAGAAAGCTTACATCATATTCTATGAAATGAGAGAGACTTACTAAACCTCATCAATTTTAGTCTGTCCCCTACTGATTAGCAACATTATTTCAGACAAGGTACTGACTCTCTGCTCTTATGAATTACATCTCAGGAAGTCTCTCACTGAACGGGACCCAGTGAAGTATTCATGTGCCAAATTGCAGAAGTTAAATGCTTGGGAATTAGAAGACAAACACTGTAAGCAGCAAGAATAAATTTTACTTAGTTAAACACCAAAGGAAATGCATCTCACAAATATTAAAAACAAAGTGGGATGGGCTTAATATGCAAATTTTGTATATAGATTTAAAAAAACCAAATACATCAGCTCAAAAAAAAAAATGTTTCTTGCTTTATTAGAATGTCATGCATTCCTATTTCAGTGTATTTGTAAGAATGGTAACTAAGCATGAACGAGTGTTTTTTAAAAGAAAAAGTACATTCTCACAGACAATTGATTCAGGACAAAACCAGCCAGATATCAGTAGAAGGATACTTCTCATAAAACAGTTCTCATACACTTCTCATAAAACAGTTGCATCATCTCTAATCTCTCAGGCCATCCGTAAGGGAAACCTACACACCATTTCTCAAATATGAGCTTTTTAATGGAGGCTGCAGTTTTACAGGCAACTAAACCGACATAACAGCTAAAATTCATAACTCTGCTAGATACCAAATACATCCAGTAGGCCATAAAATAAGAATTATGGGCTCAGTATGATCTCTCCCTCCACAGCCAACTCCTCACATTCCACCAGCTATAAACTGCCTGTCTCTTCCCCTTCGGAGTCAACGGCTTTGTCATCTCCCGCCTCCACCAAGAACACCTTGTCTACTCCTCTCCCTCTTTCCCTCCTAGGAACTACCTTTCTATTCCAAGATGGTATAAATTGATCTGCATTTAACTGATTTCTGAGCAATGGTCTTCACCTTCTATTTAGCTTTGAATACTGATGGTTTGATTTCAGACCCTAAGGCAGGCATTTGTGACCAGAAGCTTATCACTTCTCAGCTATCACTTGGTCTAATAAGCTCCCTAGCCTCTAGCTATGGAGTTCTCACATCGCCACAGACACACCACTGCTTTCATCATTCAGAGTAACATGCACTAAAAGAAAGTGGGAGTAATGAATCCAAAGAAAAAAATATTTTTCCTAAAATTTCTAACAATTTTAAAAAAAAAGATCAATAGGTAAGGATGAATGAGCAAGATGCATGCCTACTTGTTTGAGCAGGCCCACCATAGCACGTTTAATTTCAAACTAAATTTAGTGACTTGATGTACAGTGCAAATACAGTTTTCAAAAATACCTAGTAAAGAGTAGCACTGGGATTTCTAACCTATTTACCAGAAATTCTTTTTTAAATAACAATTTTAAAAAAAAAATACATTACAGCAAACTTTTTTCTGTACATAGACCTATCCACCTGCTCTCAACAAATAAAATCTTTTCTTTCTGCACTTTACAAAAGACAAAGCATATTTAAAAGGAAAGCCACAAAATTCAGCCTGAGCCCATGACTGCAAACTCCAGCTATGCAATCATTATTTGAAGGCGAGAGCACCAAGAACAAAAAAGTCCACCCACAGAAGTTATCAGTCTTCCAGATTCTCACATACTTAAACGTTATGTTCTACACTCAAAGCGGAAGCAAAAGCCAATGAATGCATTACAAGGTTAGTTTACTCCAATGCAATTATCCAAAAACTGTCTGTTGATTACAGCATCAACAAGCCCTAAATATTTCTTTATTTACATCTAAGTACTATTTCAATACATTTCACGTGCCTAGATACAGTGTAGAAAGTGGGGTCTACAGTACCACATGCTGGCTATAAACAGCAAGCATAAAATTGATTGTTAAAATTAATGGTAAGTGACAAGTTCTAAATGCCTTAAAACAAATATCCGTCATGGATTCATCATAAAAATATTCAAACCACTGATTCAACACACACGTATTGATAGTCTTAAAAAACTACCTTATAACTTCCATCCTCCAAAAGCATTCCGCTTTAAACATGGAGACTTTATGATCTACTAATTAAAGTAATTCAGGCTGTTATACTCATTGCGAAAAGGCAGCTAAACAATTAGTGCTTTACTTCCAACAGACACACTTAAGTTTGTGGTGTTATAAATGACTTCATTACAAGGCTGTGAAGCAGTTCCCATGTAAAGTTATTTAGTAATACATTTAGAGTGACACAAACAGCTAAGTAACAAAGAACTATTGCATATCCTAAACTAACATTACATGTAGAGTTATGGTTTTAAAGGAAAACGTTGTGGCTCCAACAAAGAAAACTTGGATTTCAAAAAATAAAATTGACAAAACCAAAAAAACTCCACCCACCAAAATCCAAATGACAAACAAACAAAAAAAAAACCACAAAAAAATCTCACAAAATAACATATTGAAAGTAAATGAAAAAAAGTATAAGAGGTAGTAAAAAAAATAAATATTCCAAAAATTCAGTAGATCATCTCATTCAATTCAGTTGAATATGTAGGCTTGAGTAACAAAGAAATGCTTGTTCTTTAGAAACAGACATGGCTTTTTAAAAAGTCACATTAAAAAAACCCAAACACCTGTTGTCTTTAACGTCTACCACGTGGAGTTGAAACAAAAAAAAAAAAAAAAGGCTATTTCACAAGGCTATCTTTGGCTACCAATTACACAGTGAATGCCAGATTTGACTATCACTGAGAAAATTGTCTCAATTTGCTTCTAAATTTGTTCAAATTGCATACACTATACTAAAAATGCTGCCCAGTAAAAGAAAACCGCTAAGATTTCAAAATATATCGATTCTTGTGTGTCTTCCAGGGAAACAATATTGCTTATCAACCCAGTATGACATTGTCTTACAAGAATTCAAACTGTTCGTTTCCTAACCAGATTACTTTGACAGAAAAAGAACAACATTTACATCACAACAGAACTCAGAAAATGAAGCCTTAAAAATGCTTAAATAAATAAACTACACAATAATTGTTGCACCTGTGCAAAGGCCCATCTAGCACAATATGCATCTATGATGGGGAATTATTTAAGCACAGGGTGAGTACATTGTCATGCTTCTCTAAAACACCTCCAAGCTTCTACTGCCCTTGTTCAGGCACTTTTCTGAACAAATGGGTAATTGTATTTAATGGGTTTGTATCAATTCATTCAGCTTATTATACTCACCAATGTCCACTACTTCTACATTTTATAAGATTTCCTTTTCTTTTTTTTCTGGCCTTAACTTTGATTTTATTTTGAATAGCCATCTACAAAAGTCATTCTTCTAATCTGCTGTCCCCCCATGGCAACCACCAAAGAACACAAAAATAAAATCCCCAGTAAAACCGTACTTGAAAGCACTTGTAAATATGCAGAAAGCATACAACCCAGATACACTACGCACACAAAACGATAAGTAAAGAGTTCCTATAAAGAAACCACAGATTCCTTTCATTTTTAACATCTGAAAATTCGAGCCTGGCTACAAAAACATGAATCAAAGTACTGCAATGATCCTATCCTAATTTGTAGCAAGTGTTCTAAACCCATGACAAATTTGCCAAGTAATGCTGTGCAACATCATTTGGAGAGACCAAGTCTAACAGGCTGTAGAGCAGATTATCTTCAAGGAAAACTTTATGTACAATGTACTGATACACAGTCTCAGAAAAGTCTGTGGATTTGAACAGCCCAAATAACAAGACACAGTTTGCTAGCAAAACTATATATAAACACACGTTCGTTGTAAATTTGATGAAGTACTATGCAGAACTAGGTTAAACTTGTCTCACCACAACTGAAAATTGTTTTCAAGACTAATCACGAAAGTGCTTGTATCCTGGGAAAAAAAACCAAAGCAACATTTTAGGCATTGTAGCATAGTAGAGACTTGCTAAGGAGTAAATCCACTCTCCTTTGCTGTTTTTCACTTGTTTGCCCCCCTCTCCACCTTTTCTTTTTTGTTCAAGTTGCTGGTTCATATTGCACTGGCAGGTCTTTACATAAAGTATTCTAAAATTTTGCTGGCAGTGATTTTACTGTATGACCACTGAGCAAGCATAGGATATAACAGCCTTTGTCTTGCCCTCATGCATTTTCCTTCTTCTTTGGTCATAATAAGGCAGCCTCAAGTTTCTGAAACAATTATTCAAATACTCAATTACAGATAACAGTAATTAACTTCCCCCAAAGTATTTTCAGAACAAAACTGAACTACATTCATGACTTATTAAAANGGGTGACGGCAATGGATTAAAGATGATGAAGCCCTATGGTTTTCTGGAAATGTCAATGCTGATTGCAACATAACAGCCCAGAAACACTTTTCAGAGGCAAGTTCAACCTTCATCTTAGCTTCACATTCTGGCTTCAGGCTGTAATTACTGGTCTCAAAAGGGGGAGGAAAAAAAACCCCTAGATGTCATAGTTTTAGCACTTATCTCAAACAGCAATTCAAAAACTTTCCAATGTAGCGTTCTATTTAAGTGCAATTGCAGCTGCAGTACTGTCCCACAAAAAACAACCCAAAGAGCCACATGCAACACTTTTTTCCTTACAGACACTGAAATAAGCAGTAACCCCATTTCAAAAAGCTGTTTCTAAACTATGCATAGCCTTCAACTGTGTGGAAAAAACAAGGAAACGTCCCTTTGTGGGTTTAATAAAACCTCCCCTTTGCAATGCTGCCAAATCCTTTAAGACAGACTTTCACGAGCAGTTCACATGCAAAGCAGAGACACTTAGCAAGCAGCAAAGTGAAACGTTAGTTTTCATGTTTCCACTTCCTAGTTTTATTTCCTATCTAGAGCAAAACAGAAATAATATTTGCCCCAAAAATGTTTTACAAACAGTTCTCCCATGCCTTGTCACTGCTTTGGCGTGTATCCAGTTCTGAAAGCCATTTATTGCTTCATATACCATCTCACTCTAACTGCTGTGCCTTAAACATTGAGTGAAGTATTAGATATTCCCCAGGAAACTGATCAAAATGACATAGCATAAAGGGCAACCAACAATCTAGGGTATAATAAAATAACAGCACATTTAAGAATTAGTACAATGTTTATACTCAGTTGCATAGAAACCCTGTGAAACTATTTACAATATTGACTTCAGTACCCAATACGTCCATCATATTACTACTAATTTAAATGTCAAAGCAGCTAAAAGCGACTTTTCAAAGTGTTACAGAAGATGCATGTTTATCGTACTAAGATGCTGTAAATCACATTTGATGAAGGATGAGGAGAATTACCAGCTGAACGTTTAAAAGGGAATATACACAATTAATGGAACCATTTTGTTTTGTCATGTCCACCCCTAGGCTTTATGACACTGTGAGCTTACAAATAGCCTGGAAAAATAGTATGATAGGAACAGCAACACTGCTGCACATGCATTTTCAGTTCTCTTGGTCGAACACCACTACATCTCCACCAACTACTACCCAGATACAAATGCTTCCTTGTCTGTGTTGTCACTGGACCAAAGGAATACGATGCTCAAGTGTGGTTTGATAATACTCCCTGGAACTCTAGTCAGAATGGGAATTCAAACTCCTTCTCGTCAGGAGTTTTAAAGAAAAGAAAATAAGCATATTTGCTCCCTGTACTGGAACCCCTACAGATCTCTTCAAAATTCCTGTCTCGGAGGGAGTCTGCAGCCACCAAGGCTCTCTTTACCCACTGGGTACTTAAGGTCTGGAGTACTCTTTCCATAAGCCTTCATAGGGTCCCAGCCCCTCCACCACCTGCATTTTTGCAGAATTTAGGGCAGAGGGATGCATAAAGTGGAGCAAAGTTGACATTGCAAATAAAGTCCTCAACTTCGAAGTCCTCAATTTTGTAGGAAGCAACAGCTTTGAATAAGTTGATTCTTGTCCTTATTATATTCACCATGGACTCAAATACCAACTAAACCATCAAAAGATTAGCTAACCATATTTGACATTTCATAAAAACTTCTAGAAATAAAAATGGAGATACCTGCAATTCTATTCAGATTCTTTCACCTCTAATAGTCTTCCTCCTGCATAAGTCTTGTTAGTACTTAGGGCCTGTAACAAGCAAAAGAGAGACTTAATAGTCCCACAAGTCCTACCTTCTTGCATAAATCAAGTTTTGTAACACTCTGGACAAATGCATAGCAAGTATTAGTGACTGTATCAGTGTTGCAGAAAGATGAGGTGACATGACCATGCAACCAAACTAAAAATTTTGACTACCTCAGCATACAAGACTCACAGACAAAGATCCTAGGCACAGTTGTTCATAAAGAGACCAGCAGAAGAGGAAGGGAAGGTACATAAAGCAGTAAGGAGAAAGCTCAGTAATATGTTTTGAAATTGAGCACTGGTGCTGTGGCTGACAGTAGTATTTGTAGTCAGGACTGCAGAGAGGGAAGGGGGTGTCTGCACATGCCTGTTCACCAGTAATCACATCAACCTGCACAATTTAGGGGAAAAAAAAGTCTGTGCAGTTTGAACTAATCACTACTAAATGTGTGCCGTAAGATCAGTAAAAGAATCCCACGTACAGAACTAAATTATACAGGACAGAATACTACTTAGAAGACCTGGCTCCAAGTGTCATTTTCAGAGACAATGAAGTACTTCTGAAGAGCTTTTTTGCTTCATTTTTCTAAAAATATCAATTAACTAAAGAAGGGAAACCAAATTTAGGACTTCAAGCATTTTTAAGCTCATAGCTATAATTACTCTGTTCTAAGGATTCAATATAACTGCAGTAATTTCTGAGAAAAAAAAAAAAAAAAAAATGAAATTAGGCTCAATCCACCTAATCTTTCTCACTATTGCCAGGGATACGCATGATCAGTCTTTCTTAGTTCTTTACCACAGAAAATTTCTTGAGATAAGTTTCTCACACAAGCAAGAAGCCCTTAAGTAAAAGGGAATCAGCTTTCAAGAACATCTTATCCAATGCAATATACTGAAGATGAGAATGACAGCTAACATTTAACCTCTTTTGCTGCTTCTTAATTGACACACACTGGGCACATTCTTAAATGCAGGTAGAGTTTAATCCAGGAAAGTAGCGAGGAATATTAAACAGCAGTATCCCTAAGTTTACACCCACACAAAAATAGATCTAAGTTTTCAAGACTGATGTTTTTATGCTGTTTTGTCAGCATGAACAGTGTTAGTATCCCAACACTGAAAAACGACCAGGAGAGCCACCAGAACCATGTATGATAAGATACGTATCCTACCTTTTAATCACAGTACTTAAAATTGGAAAGTTGCTTTTAGGAGAAAATGCAATGTTTTTTATGCTCAAAGGCAATGCATTCTCTTCTTCACACCCGTTGAGCTCTTTTCTCAGAGCAGAGCCATCCTACGAGCAACACAGCAGAAAAGACAAAGTACAGAAGACAAGAACTGTTCCCACTAACACATATTTCATTTTCCATAACTAAAAAATTGTATATGTAAAACAAACTTTTCAATAGCAATATTAACATAATGGACTTTTTTATTTTTTATTGGGCTCTCAAAACCATTAGTTTTCTTGCATACATACTATTTAAAATATGTTTTGCTAGTACTTCCTGGCTATGCCATAATAGTAGTTACCCAAAATTAATTAATTACAAATTATTAAGTTTTGTGTGCCAATTTGAAGTCTCTTGCATCAGTTTTTTAATATGGGTCATCTACAATTAAACTCTATGCTGTATTTTGATTCTACCTCATTATTGTTTACATATTTTTGGCTTTTTTTTATCTTAAAGGGAATGCCTAAACCAATATATTCAATTTGTTGAAATTTGGGGTTTGCTATCACAATGTAGCACCCTGCAAAAGAGTTTCATATAGTTTATTTGTCTTCAGGTACTACTGTGCATCATGTCTTTAGACCTGAAAACAGAGGCAAGAGTAAAGGCCAGCTTGAGTCCAGAATGCCAAAGATGTTTACGTCCTCTCTGCATGATGGAATCCTCCAGCCATACATTCTCATACCAATTACCTCACTTTTTAACTCAAGGTTGCCAGAAAAGCCTAACAGATTTTAGGGG
>VXBJ01000966.1:405787-435269 GCA_013400055.1 Nycticryphes semicollaris
TTTCTACACAAACAAATAACTAACATCAAGTAGTATTAATACAATACTATATTAGATGATGAAAAAATAAAGGCTAGATTCAAGCTTTTGCTGCCTTGCACTATTAAATTTCCTGTTTGCATTTTCATCTTCTGAAAAGCACACTGTATTAGTGATGAAATTTTGTAATAATTATCCCTAAATTTGTTTTCCCAGCAAGCACACTGTAGTAGACAGAAATATGGAAAGGTTTTTCCTGACATACACACATATGCACCCCACTTCATGCTAGTGACTGGATGGTAACTCAAAGAGATAAGGATACAGGGGTATATAAAGTACAATGGAAGACCCAAGAAGTCTCCCAGACACACACAACTCCCATCACGGCTTCAGTTCCTATCCGCTGCTGAAAGACATACACAAAAATGCCACAGGGAAAGGGAACACAAGAGCAGAAAATGAGCTTGCTATATGACACAGAGCTTCCTAACACTTCCCCGCCAGTGTTCAAAGCCAGGCTAGATAAGGCTTCGAGCAACCTAGTCAAGTGGAAGGTGTCCCTGCCTGTGGCAGGATGGTTGGAACTCAATGATATTTAGGTCCCTTCCAAACTAAATCATTCTATGACTCTATGACCCTCCTCTCCCTGGGCTGTTACCAAATGCAGGCTTACTTTCAGTACTGAAAAGCTGCAGAAAGCCTGGTGGTTCACATGTACCCCAGTAACTACTGTTGCTTTGTAACAGCTTAGCTTAGTATCAACGCCACTTTCATCTTTGCCTGACAAACTTCCAACGCATCCAGCTGGAAAAACACCCCCAAATCACACACATCTATTTATACAATATTGAATTTAATGGGCTCCCCTTATTAACCACAGATACCAATTATGTAACTACTTGCCCCATTTGGCCTTTACGTAGAGTGTTTAACGCAGAATGTAAATCTTACCATCTTTGCCATTTGTGAAGGCATCAAAATTACTTGAAAAGTTAGCTTAATAATTCAAAGTACAGAAGATGTTGTTATAAAATCACATTTCACAAGCTCATCGTAAAAATGTACACCCACCTACATTTTACATTTACAATGAAAACATCTCTTATGCAAGTATAAGAGTTCAGCATCAATGCCCAAGCTCAAGATCGGTGTATCCTTGTGAGTAAGAAATCAAGCAAAGGAAGCAGAAGACCTGCATGGATGAGCAAGATGCTTCTGGAAAAACTCAAATGGACAAAAGTAGTATACAGAAGGTGAAAAAAGGGACTGTCCACTGGGGAGGAACATAGGTACACTGCCAGAATATGCAGAAGTGCAACAAGGAATGCTAAGGCCCACTTGGAATTAAATCTGGTAAATTATGTCAAGTACAACTCTACCCTGTCCTGGTGAGGCAACATCTGGAATACTGTGTCCAGTTCTGGGCTTCCCAGTTCAAAAAATCCATGGAATTACTGGAGAGAGTCCAGCAGAGGGCTATAGAGACGATCAGCGAACTGGAGCATCTCTCTTATGAGGAAAGGCTAAAAGACTTGGGTCCGTGTGACTAAGTGGGGATCTTACCAATGTTTCTAAATATCCAAAAGGGGGGTGTCAAGAGAATGGACTCTTGTCAGTGATGAGACAGGACAATGAGACAGGACACGGGGCAACAGGCACAACTGAACACAGCAAGTTCCATCTGAACATGATGGAAAATGAACATGAGGAAAAACTTCTTTACTTTGAGGGTGACAGAACACTGGAACAGGCTGAGAAGAGACGTGGTGGAGTCTCCTTCTCTGGAGATATTCAAAACCTGTCTGGATGTGTTCCTGTCCAATCTGCTCTAGGTGAACCTGCTTTGGCAGGGGGCTTGGACTAAGTGATCTCCAGAGGTTGCTTCCAACCCCTGTGATTCTGTGAAAAGAGTGAAAGCTGGAGGCAAGTGTTTCACCTCTGAACTACTTTAGGACACCCTTGTTTTTAAACTGATGAATAATGCAGGCAACAGACTCCTTGAACATAGCTGAAGAATCTCATATGACAGACAACCACACTATAAATTGCAAGAGTAACTGCAAAAGTCACAGCAACTTCACAGTAGGGTGCTAAAGCATCACAACCACATAACAGCACCAAGGGGAGAAAACCCGCCTCCACTTCTGTGAATGCTGCAGAAGTAACAGCAGAGCCATCCTGTTAAACATCACCTGCCACGTGATGCACACCCTACACACAGCAGAAAGCAGGGTCTCAAGCAGCTGTATCTGAGCAGTGATGCTAGAGCAGAGATTAACTGATAAAGGACATAGATGAAGTCCAAGTACAAACAGCCCCATGGAAGATGCACATGGACATGTCCCAACACAAATGAAAGTGCACATGCTCCAGATTCTCAGCTGAAGTCATTCCATTTGACAAGGAAAAAACTCCCTCAAGCACCTCACAGTAACTTTATGGCTAATTAGATTTACAGGAAGTATAAGGTAGCCCTACAACCAGCACAAACGCTACTACTACTGGGGCAGTGAACACTAGCAAAAGGCTGGAATTTGTACTAGCAGCACCACTTCTGAGTGAACAGTACATGGGCCTGCATCCTCAACGAATGATGAGAGCAGAAAATATAGCACAAAACTGTTTCAGTACTTCCCTGAGCTCTTTTTTTTCCATGTAAAACTCTGGAGCAGCACAGCAGCATTACAGACAGCTTAACATAATAGGAAGCGTATGTGCTGCTGTTTTCAATTACTAGCCAGCACTAAACTCCTGCAATGCTCCCTAATTTAAATTGCTTATGTATTTTAAGTTTCCCAGGTTTTCAGTATAGAGACAGACCTTTCCACCACAACTGAAGACAGGCTGTGGTGCACAAGTCCCAGCAACTGCAGACAGCTGTGCTGGGCTCCTTCCAGCTGCTCTCAGCTCTGTGTGAATGCCACTCCTGCTAAATCCCCCTGAGAATGGTGCCAAACTCTATTTAAGCTTCAAGAGGTCATTCATTGCTAATTCTTCGGGTCTACCAGATTTTCAGCCTTAACTAGAGCTATGCTGACCTACATAAGCCCCACACTTTGGCGTATGACTGTAAATTGTTCGATATATGGATATATTCCAATGCCTTTAATTTTGACAGGGAAAAAAATGGTGTGTGTTACAAAGTACTTGCATTGTAATATCACTTTTCTTCAGTACATAAACTGAAACAAACATCATCACTGTCATGATTATATAACTGGAATGGTTTTGCTACTTTCGACAAGCCATAAAAAAAGACAGTATTATTCTGAAAAATCATTTATTATAGGTAACACTAGAGTACAAGAAGGTGGTAAGAAAACTGACTGACAATCATGAGTTACCACCTTCTGTAAGTTTTTATTGGTATGTAAAGGTTGTTAAGAACAAAAATATGTGAATCTAAGAGGCAAGCTAGAATTTGCTGCTGTTAAGCAATTATCAAAGACCAACTATGCCAAAAACGTGAAAATACAAGTGAACGGTCCCATTTGGTATTTCCAGTCTGGGTTAAAAAACCTGACATGATTTGGCAAGTGTAATAAATTTCTGTCATATTGAGATCATTCTGCCCCTGCATTACTGGGTATAAACTCCTGCTAAGCCTTTGGGCTCCCTCCATTCCAGGTTGTTAGTTTTGACCCAGTTGTGGCCTCATTAAACACAAATCTCCAAACACCCTTTTTTGTACTGTAAAAAAAAAAAAATAAAAAATAAAAAATCTCACATATCAAGACATAAGCTCACTCTGGTTTCGGATGTGTAAGAAATCAGCCGCGCTACATTTCAATATAGTGTGGTGTGTTCCTATTCATGTTCTTTTGTGTTGGGCAAATAGGCTGCAGTGTAAAGAAAAGGCTGTAAAGGCCAATATCCTACCTGTAGGAGACATTTCCTTCATACAGAAACAGTTGAACATACCCAGGAGCAACAGTCCTCAAGCATTTGGAGGTTAAACTCAGGCACTTCTCAGATGAGCCCCAAACTACTACCAACAACTACTAGGTAAAGCCTTCATAGAAGCTCTTACCAGACAGACTGCTCTCCATCAGGCTGACTCCAGACTTAGCAGCAAGCACACAGTCCAAAGCCTTGATCCCTGCTGGTGCAGATCAGGAGTGTAGCCTGAGCATACAGTCTTCCAACCCATATACAGCCTTCCCATGTGCAAAAGATGGGATGGTAAGGGTAAGAGCTTTTCTTGGACTTAAAAAAACATTACAATGTCCACCAGTTTTGTTGCAGCTCAGCAGCTCATTTTGCTGTTTTAACTTCAACTGCATTATTCTCCTGAAAACTATTGCACAGGGAACTTTATCTATTTTTTCTATTAAAGGCCATCACTTTTTCCAACAAGGAACACATATCATCAAATGAGTGAACTGCTTTGGTCTTCACAAGAACCCTCTGAAGTACAAGAAACTGGGTACAGACAGCAAGAGCACTGATGTTTAGTACATGATGCTTGGAGAAAAGTTATTGCTCCTGATACATGGGTATGTGTGTCAAACGTGTCATGCAGATCTTTGAGAACTCCTTTACAAGGTCAACCTTTTATCCTACTTTACTTTTGATTTACAAGCCACGCAAATGACCTCAGTTTGCACCAAGGGAGGTTTAGGATGGACATTAGGTAAAATTTCTTCACCAAAAGGGTTATCAAACATTGGAACAGGCTGCCCAGGGAAGGAATCACCACCCCTGCAGGTATATAAAAGACAGGTAAATGTAGGGCTGATGGACATGGTTTAGTGATGGTTTTGGCAGGTTCGGTTAATGCTTAGACGTGATGATCTTAAAGGTCCCTTCCAACCCAGATGATTCTATGATTCTAAAACAGGGAAGATGCAAGAAGAGAATTCAAGTGACAACACTTCAAGTTCTGTGAAGCATGAACATTTATGCACACTTCACAACAATGCAATACTACCTACAGATTTGTTTCTCCAATTATTGGGCAACTTTTTGATAGGAAGTTATAACAACCTGTGAAACCTTCATTCTCAAAGCTGTTAATTTTTGCTTTTCTTTTACTACTTATTTTACCACAATACCAAAAGCCACCATTACACATCTCTTCCAGGGCCAAAACTTCATTTTTTACCTGTAAAAGTGGCAAGACTCCCAGCATCATCTCACAGCATGCATTATAGTCAAGGACCAATTAAAAAACCTAAACCAACAAAAAAATACCCCACCAAAAAATGCCACACACACAACATACAAATACAGAAAAACACAGTTAAATTGCGATTAACACCTCTACTAGCAAGCTTGTTTACTCTATTATGTAATCTATCCTCTATTACACGATCTATTTTCACATTTCATTTCTTCAAAGCTCTCACTGTTAATCCTACAGGCTTCTTGAACTAAGGAACTCAGAGATCTATTTAGAATGACGGATTCTGGAGCTGCCTGCCACAAAATCCAAGAAATTTAGGGTGAAGGAAGCAACACAGCTGGGCCAGTCTAATTACCATCCATACATAGGTGTATCACAGTGTCTAGTGTTTCTGTCCTCCCAAATAGTAGTCTCCTCCCCCTCTACTGCCATCCTTTGGAAGACCACCATCAGTTAACTAGTGCTGTTGAAGTAGCTCAAGCAAACTTTTCTGGGCAAACAAAAATGAAAAAAAAAAAAAAAACCAAACCCCAAAACAAGTAATAATTAAATGAGAGACACCAAACAAACAAAAGCCCAGTAACAGATGTAAAACCGTGACCAACACCTTGTACTCCTGTCTGGAATAACCGCTACCTCTATTCAACCACAGCTGCCAGCAGTTTCTGAATACACAATGCAGTCAGCTGCTTCAGTGACATTTCAGGCCCTACAAAAAAAGTACTTCTTAATCCCGATTGCTGTGAGATGTCATTGTAAATCCAAACAACATCTGCCTCCCTGCTAGCTGAACCGATATACAGTTTCATTGTGGTGCAAGGTAATGCGAGCTTGCAATCTGCTTCTGGCTTCACCTGTTTTTCTTCAGAAAATAATCACCATATTAACATTACGAACTGCCAAAACATTTGCATAAAACAACAGTTAACTTTGAGAGAACACACATGCCAATGCTAAACTTGGCAATTACATAGTTCCACTACACTGCAGTGGTAAGACTTGTATTGAGACATGAAAACAGATATGTATGATTAAAGACAAAAGATCAAACGGCATTCTTAGTGGTAGGACTAAATCTCAGTTAGTACATTCAAATGCTACCTATAGTGGCAAAGCACTTAACCAATTTTTATAATAATTTAAAATAATTTTCTATGGAGTATTTGGAATGACAAGTCTCCAGATCCTCTAAGGCTAACTCTGCTTTACTACTGTTTATCACTTCCCCACAATACAGAAATCAACGTTCTTTAATTCTTATAGAAAAAAAGTTAACATATTTTATTTCACTTAATCTTTTGGGTTTTAATAAAACCAGTATCTTCAGACTTAGAAATCCACAAAGCTTTGAGTGGTGTAATCAACAAGGAACATTCAAATCCAAGATCAGTCCCAAAGAGTACATTGGAAACCATAAAGTCGTCTCAGTTTAGAGACTGCCTTCTGGAACTGTGCCCACACAACCAATGATGCCAAAAATGAAGAGGTAGCTTTACATAGTAGAATTGAAGCAATCAGAAACCAGAGTCCCTATCCAAATCAATATAAAAAAATTTGAATTATCCGATTATTTCATGAGGGCAGATACTGAGATTATGAACAACATTTTCTGGAATCTAAGAAGGTGTCAAGCAAATGCTCCGAGTGAATTAATTCAACAACAGGACTCTACTAGATAACCAGTTAAAGGTTTTGGCTAATTTTCACAATATCTAAAAGTTTTCTTCTTAAATACTCGACAACATGAGTTCTTGAGATAGCAATCACTACAAGCAGTATTATCATCACAGTTCAGCATAGGTAAGTAGCTAGTGACAGCACTGTTTTAGCACAGCAACTGCCATAATGTTTCAGACCTCATTCAAACAACTTTTCACTAGAGGTGAAATCACAGCCACGTTAGGCTGCGAGGACAGCAGAACTCAGCTCTGCCTGAAAACACAGAGGGAGGTCTCCAAATATTTTCAAAGTTTTTTCATGCATTGCCTCCCTATCGAACAAGCACGCTGCAATTATGTAATACCACCAAACTGCAAGGTTATCTAGCATCTCATGTCCTTCATGAGTTAAATCCACACTCATCAAAAAAAATCCATTCACAAAATCATCAAATCAGACACTATTAAGGTTTCAGTCATACAGTCCTGCCATACTACCCCTCTTTTTCCCCCATTAGCTCAGAGACATTACAGATCTACATTCCCCCAGTATCTCCAAAATCTCATTAACTTTTCACCCAGACTAATACTTGTCTCCCCCCCACCTAAGAAAGCTTCATCAACAACATGAAATACTTCCACTAAGGTTAAGAGAAGTCAAAAATGTCCTTCTGTTTGTTCAAAAACACAGAGCAGAATCACTGTCAATGCTTTGGGGGGAGCCAAGTGATAGCCCACAACAGGCCTAAAGAAAAAGTCAGCAGGTCTCCTTCTAAAGGAACTTAGACTAAGAATAGATTCTTGAGGAGGTCCTTGACATGCTTAAGAACTTGAAAACCACAAGGACACAATCTATTATTTGGTAAGTTGAGATCAGGCACTCCATCTGGGAACATCCTCCCTTGAGTAAAGTTCACAATTCACAAATTCAAATCCAACCAAGCAGTCAGGGAAAAACCCTCCTAGAGCAATTGATTACTACTAAGCCTCTTTCTTGCCTAAACTGGCAGACTCATTAGCAAAACCTCCATTCTATGTTCATTCAAGTGATACTAGCTTTTGAGATGTGATTCAGCCCAGCTATGTTTGAATCTGTTCAGTTTGGGTTTGTTTTTATTTCCATATAGCCTTTTAATATTGTCCTACATTTTCTAAGATAAACAAAGGACTTAAGTACAAATCCCCAAAACTTATGCAAATGGTTTTATTGAATAAAACTACAACCACTTTGAAAAAAATCAAATAAACAGAAATCAAACAAACTAAAAACCCAAACACCAACCTCAGTCTGACAAGCTGTTTTCTATTAATTCATGAATTGAGGTTAAACAGTGTATCTTTCAATCCTATTTACTAAACTATGTCTGATTAGTCCTTTTAAAAAAGCAAAAGCCTTAATAACATGAAACAACTATTCCAAGTAAAACAGACAATAGTTAAGCCTGCTGTGTCTCCTGTTACATTCTCATTAGCCCTGCATCATTGCAGTGTTTTCGTTTCCTGTAATTTTCTCTGTATATCCTACCATCTGACATATATTGAAGAGTAACTACTTTACTCCACCCCTGCTTGGCCATACCTTTGGGTTTTTTTAAACTGGTATCATTACTTTGCTGCACAATCATTGTGAACTTCTTAAAGTAAAGATATTACTCCACTTGATGGTGTGTAATGTAAAGATACTCAATTGCATGGCACGTTTTCAGACGGTCAACAGCCAAAAAGAACTACAGCTGTTTGTCTGGGCTTTTTTAAAGCATATTTAAAAAGAAAGTTTTTTTAAAAAAATACATCCAGCGATTCACAAAGAAGTCACTTAGTCTGAGGCTAAAATACAAACTTCAGAAAGGTCTACACTGTACACACAAGAAAGTTCACTATTCTACAGAAACATAGATCTGGTTCTTTTTTCATTTTAATTATTCTTTTGATAGGTTCACAAGTCAGGAAAAAATTCCATGTGCAACTCAAATTCCCAGCAGAAACAAGTATTTAGAAAAACAGTATCTCTTCTTAGAATTCAAAAAGCAAGATTTGAAAAAATCGCACTGGTGCTTTCAAAAGAATAAACTGGTTTGAGTTTCCCAATATAACTCTTCTTCAGCCCAAAACAAGACCACCTAAATCTTCCCGCAAACTGGGCCGTCCTTCTCATCCAAGAGTAGCAAATCTCATGTTGTTACAAGCCACTGTGGGTTCTGCATAATCTATGGAGATTTAGGCTAAAAATTTATTTAATTTGTGTTAATATTGTGCAAATATTGCACACTCCTAAAATATACATAGAGCACATCTATAAAGGGAGCACTGCAAAATAGAGAGTATTAGAACAATACTAGCCAATGGTAGCTCCCAACAAGCGCACAGGAAAGCAAATGTGAATGAACTGCAGGTGTCTTATTAGTTCACAAATTCAGTTCAGGCCCACTGTGGATACTCTCATCCTCCTCATTTCCTCATTCAGGGAACTGCAAAACCAAAGATATTTCTAGTCATGAATGAGAAGCATGCACATGACAGTTCACCTCACTTGTGCTAAGCAAATGACAGGGGAGGGAAGAGGAGAAGAAAAAAAACAATGCTATTTTTCTTTCTTATATTTGATCTCAGTCTTCCAAATGACTGAAGCTCATACCTGTGTGGACTATAGCAAAAACATTAGCCTATGAGCTTTACAAATAGAGAGAAAATCCTTTCCTAGTTTCACAGTGTGACCTCTGCCAATAAGAAGCCTAGAGAAGCTGATGGTAATGCTACTAACAAGCTACCACAGAAAGTGGGCCCAAAAAAACAAGGAACTATGACCTAACTTTGTAAATAAATAGCTCATGTTTCCCAGTGTCCCAGCTTAACAACAATAAGATACTTTTGTGCTCAGTAGAGTATCAACTGAGAGGGATCTCTAAAGTATAATCCTGAACAAAACATGTGAAGCCAGCCAATCCGATTTTTCACTTCCAGGAAGCATAAGGTTTCTCAGATGCACAAGGAATTTTGGAAAAAAAAAAAAAAACAAAAAAAAAAACCACACCAAACATTGTTGAATACTGCAATTCAAAATTAAAAAAAAACCTGGCTGTGAATACGTTCCTTCAGACACTCAATCCTAAGGTCTGCTCTGCCTAACTAAAACTTTCATGAAGGTTCAGTCACCTTGGTTCACTGTTTTGTGTTTCAACACTCCACCTTCCAGGCAGGACTTCAGTTTTTCCTCTTTGCAAACATAATTGATGAAAAGCAGTCAAGACTTAAACAATTAACAAAGTTTTAACTGTAACAAATATGGATAAGTATATCAATTTATTCAGGACAAAAAGAAGTTAACCTTGTATCTTACCAATAATAGATCCAGTTATCTCATAAATAGTACCTTAACTCTTCTAGGTTTTCTCTCACTTCCTGCTTCATCAGATAAAACGCTGTTTATGTTGCTTGAGCATCATAACTTGAAATCCGCTACAGCTCTCCCATCTGCAAAAGCTCGTTCGAAAGACTATTCATCCATTTTGTAAACTGCTTCTAGATCCTTTTTCACATGAATAAACTATGAAAGAATATAGTACTTTTTTGGTTTAGGGAGGGTTGTAGAACTGTTCAACTAGTTATACGTAACACAGAAAACTCTGTGAATTATGTTATCTAGCCAAATCTCATCTTGCAGGATAATGTGACAAAGAATAGTACTGACATGAAAATAATACCAATAGTTTTGAGAAATGGATAATCTCTAGATAGGCCTACAACTGAGAAAAGCTGTACTGATCTAGGACTACACTCAACTGCAGTCACAGATGAAGATATGAAAAATTAAAGATTTAGTCCAACAAATAGCTAGCAAGCCCATCCTAGAAGTGTATCAAAATCATGCACTCCTTAGGCAAGCAACTATTAATATAGCCTACCAATGAATTCACTTTCAACTTGAACAGGACAACAACCAAGGCACACATACCATAAGTAGTACTGTTCCAGGGCTTTATTCTGGAGTCAGACCTATGCAAATGAAGTAGGTGATCTATGAAACTATCTTAAAAAAGAAGCAACAAACTTTCAATAGTGTCTTGCTCTTAAAAACTGTCATTTTCTATACTGCCAACCAAAAAAATTCTGGACAAGTATATGAAGTCCCTGAAGAGCAAAACACTGAAAACTTGACCTAGTTCTGCCACTAGCAGGCTGTGACACTGTAGTTACCAAGCTTCCTAAATCGTTTGGCAAGACAAACGTTACTGTTGCACTCTACTAAAGCAATTAAGGTTTATCTGCTATTGTGAACATACTGCAGGGAAAAGAAGCCTACCCTAGTTCTGCAACGAAAAGAAACTTCAGAACTGCATTACCATCACTATTGCATTTGGGGATTTGTCATGATGAGCCCTATTGCCAAGGACAGCAACTTCAACCCGAAATCTAAGTTACAGGGCAGTCTCTACTGAACTCTGCTCCTCAGTGGAACCCTGCCTGCTCCCCCTGATTCCCCAAAATATCACTACTCTTAATAAAGGAAAACATAAATTAAGTGTTCACAGTATTAACAGTGATATCTTGTTTCATCATTTTTACTGTGTCCTACCACCTCCTCCCTTTATTTTCCTCCATTGTCAACACCCGACTTCCAAATTTCTTTATCATTTCAGGCTAAAAATCTCTCTTTTGCAGATAAACTTACCTTGAGATACAAAGGTAATAATGAAATTTGGAAAGTTTCCAGCTCTGCACTGAAGAAACTTTGACAGACCTTACAGAAATATTTTCTTCAATCATACTCATAAAAGAGCTAATATAGAATACTAGTGGGAGCATTATTGCCAATATAAGAAAGAGACTGAGAACCAGACTTCAGTTGAAATTAAAGGGATAAGATGCATGAACTAGAAATAAAATTAAATCCACAGCTTGAATAAATGTAGGAAAACACACCTGTGGGTAAAGAGCCCAAAATTGGAAGGTAGTTGGCGAGAGCTATTTCTTAAAGATTATGACTAATGACAGAAATTCAAATTCAAGTATTAAATGCACTGTGCTATAATAGAAGCTGAACGATTTTTGTGATAGGTAAAAGTCCCATTTGTTCCTCTTTAGGGCTCTAACAACAGTAGAGGTTTCCTTTCACAACCCTTAAAACAGTCTCTGCCCTGGAGAAATAATTGTCAACCATTCATGAAGTTCATTTTATACATTTTACCACTCTCCTACTATTAAACAAGATCATTTCACTTTGACTCCCTCTTCTCCTGGCCCAAAACATACTAACATACTGTTATTTCCTTCAAGGGATACAAGCTTTTTTTTTTCTTTTTAAAAGACCGTCAGCTCATCAGAGCCAAGATGTGAATTACTTTGAAAATCATCACGACCTTCAACATGACAACAATAAAGAAGTAGTAAATAGAACATCCAAGAAAAAACTGTAGATTATTATCCAGTGACTCACAGGAGTATAATCAGACAGAAAAGCCAAATTCAAACAATTTGAAAGAGAAGTTACAATCTTTCTGAAGTGTTTGAACTTTATGACCAGATGTTTTCCTTAGAACAAAAAAACCACCATCCTGGTCTTGTAATTATATTAAAGTATTTTCCATTGAAATATTATAGAAACTGTACAGCAGTTATCTGAAAATTACATCTAAATATCTTTAAGCTATTTTTAACTCATTGTTTCCATCCTCCTTCATACAGTCTTTTAAGTTATATTAAGAATATATTCAGTACTTTGTATGATGCATTTTAAGCTACTCTTCAAAGATTCTCTTTCTCTTTTTGTCTTGAAAAAACCCTAATTGTGAAAAGTATTCAAATTTCAGTGGCATTGGGCTATGTAAGTCTCCACTTTCATCACAGTATCATTAAAAGTTTATTGCCACACCAAGCAAACTTCCTTTTCTTTTCTGAAAACATCATTGGAAAATCTGCCCCAAGTTCTGGGTGAGCAAATTTCCCCTTCTGCACTTCAAAAGTGGGAAATAATCAGATCCATTGAGATACACAACATAGTATTTAAAAAAAAAAATGAAATTTTTTCAATGAAAGGTAAAGTATGTGTGCTCAAACATGCTTGGCACACATACCAAAGAATCCAAAGATTAAGAGCAAGAAACTAAAAAGGAAAGAATGCATTTGACTAGAAGACTCAAGTTTCGTAATACTCCCTCATTTAAAAAATGATTTCTGCATATGAAGTACTGACTGATGAAAAGAATTGTTCTACCAGCAGGTACAGTTCGCTGTACAATTGCAAAAAAGCTTCAGATCCCTGGTGCCATGCCACTGCTGTCACACTGTAATACAAGAGCCAGCCCTGGAACACACACTACAAAAAAAAAAAAAAAAATCACTTAAAGGAGCAGAAAATCTTTGAAAAATATAAATGTTGAAGAGGTGTGACTGCAGACAAATGAGCCATCTGAAAACTTTCTTCACTTCTGTTAGGATGGCATTGTCTCACCACTGGCTCCAGGTTTTGAATTTACTAGATTAAAACGATACCCATTAAAAGCTTCAAAGCTATTTTGAGAAACTAGCCTAAGAAAAGAGAGTTCAAAATGGTTATTTCAAGTCTTCTCCCCAGATGCGTTTAACTGTGGAAAATCTGCATGCCTGCTTCTCTACTTAAATGGATTGGCTGGACTCCCATACAACTCTGCTGCAGTAGAGAAAAATAGGAAATCAAACTTTCATTTTTCATCTCTCATGAAGGCTGCATTCAGAAAAACAAGGAAAAGGGAAATTAAAATAAGAAAATCAGTTTCAAGGCTTCTGTAATGAGTTATTCCAAAACATGGTTTTAGACTACATTTGCTAGAGAACATAAAATTACTTCTCTTTTGCATTAAAAGCTGTATTTATACAATTAGACTGCTCATAAACCCAATGATGAAATGATAAGCAGTGTCTACTAGGCCTAATTTTACATTGACAGAGTGTTTGAATACCCTTAAAAAAATAATCCAGAGTAAGGTACACTGAGTAATACTATGGTTCATTCCTCAAGCCTAGCCAGGTTTTCAGCTGATGACTCCATATTCACTTTTTTCACAAGACATCAGTATAGAATATACAAATATCTGTGGGTGAAACAGCCCTTTCAATTCTTCAGTGACTCGGCAGTTACGCTAAGAATGAATTTAACTGTAGAGTTCAAATTTTGCATCACATTACAATCTGTGCATTCAGTAGAGTCACTGTTATGACACTGGCTGCTGTTTTCTTGTAAAATTTCTTCTAGGATGGAGAGAGAAAGATAAGATAACCTTATGATACCATTAGCTAGCTATTCTACACTTCAATACATAAAACAATTTTCTTCCTCTTATAACTTCAGTTGAGATAAAAGCATAGCTATTAACAGAGCCCCTTCTTGCCACCATAGATTTCTACTAGACTTACGTGAAAGTCACTAAGTGCTAAAAATTAAGCCAGTAAACTTTTAAGATTATGTACACCACTTTTCAAAAACAACTACTCCACCTCACTAAGTTGCCTGGAATACATATCCTTTAATATAGGGTTACTGCACTCCATCGCACAAGACACCAGGGCAACGCTTCATCTCTGCAGCTGTGCAATGCTGAGGAAGCCGACTGGAATCTACAAAACTTGATAATGTCAAATGAAGTCCACCTTGTTGCTTTGTATTTTCTATGTAGAGTACACAATTTCTGTCACTCGATGGTTATGAAGAGCCTGTGTAAAGTAGCCCATATACCCGCTGCTGCCTTTTCCTGGAGAAGGTTCCACCATCTATCTTTACCCATCATGATAAAATCATTATCCAATTACATTTACACATTAAGCCATTAAATAAATAACACCTCCATTTTCCTCACAATCAAATAAAATTATACTAATTTCTAACATCAGAACAGGAAAAGAGAAGTTTTCTTAGAAGCATCACAAACTGGGGTAAAAAGAGGAAATAAAGCAGTTGAAAAAGAAAAGTTGAACTGAGACTTGGCATAACAGGATTTCTGTCTCTTTATCAGCTAAGTCTACCTAGAAGAAAAATAATAAGAGAAATAAATGGTTCTTATACAGGCAGTCTCTCTGTTCTTTAGAAAGCCCTGCATTTTAAATTATATTTATGGACAGGAACCAAGTAGTAATTCCTCTAGAGGCTTGAAGAGTGGTTCTGACAAGATTTACATAATTTAGGCTCCCTTTGGCTATGACTTCAAATCTAAATAGGATATTTCAGAAATGTGACAATACATCGCAGTACAAGCTGGCAGCACCATAATAAAGATGACTACTTCCAATGGTTGAACGGAAGACTTTTGGACAAAAAAAAAAATGCTTAAGGGCGGGCTTTCTGTTGCAGGGATGGGAAGACATTGGTTGATTGTTTCTCTTTAAAGAAATTTTAAGCAAGTCAGTACCATAAAGTTTCAAGACTGCATTTGCACTAATACACAATTTTCCTCTAGGGATAGTTCAGTGGAAGTCTTAAAACAGATTTGAAATCCTCAAACCACATTAAAAATTCTATCCAAATCTAAAAAGCTATCTTATTGACTTGCCTTAAAAGAAATTTTCCATTTCTAAAATCTAAGCTTAAATACTAATAAAAGACATTTGAGCAACCTTATCTCAGCATGCAATTCTCACTCCCCATACTGCCACATTTCCTGTGTCAAGTTCTGAATGGTACATAGGGGTTCGTTTTTAATTCCCACAGCCAACACTAAAAATACTGTAACAGAGCAGCAAGCAAGATACAGATACTCATCCTTTGCAGCAGTTCCATGTCATCTGAGCAAACAGCCGCTATGAAGACATTTTGTAGGCCCCAGTGAAGTCAAACAGCAGGAGGTAAAGAACTTAATTATCTACACATGCACAGCTCCAGCATTTCATCCTTCTTCTGTATAACTAAAAGCATTATCACCAAAACCTTCAAACACCACTAGCAAGTCATCAGTATGACCAGTCACAGCAGGTCACAGATATTACTGATGAAAGTTGTGGTACCTTGGATTAACCATGAAGAGTAATTGCTATCCTCAGCTGATACAGAACATCTTCAAGTTCCAAGGACCCATCTTAGCTTTAAAATCTTCTGCAGAATTAAGAAAGGTGACTAAAAAGTATCTCTACATTGTATTTAATGCAAATTTGCCATTTTAAAAACAAACAAAAAAACCAC
The DNA here is from genome assembly GCA_013400055.1 of Nycticryphes semicollaris. Taxonomy (NCBI): domain Eukaryota; kingdom Metazoa; phylum Chordata; class Aves; order Charadriiformes; family Rostratulidae; genus Nycticryphes; species Nycticryphes semicollaris. Next base: position 421,698 of record VXBJ01000966.1, read on the forward strand.
AGGAAGCTCTATGCAGATTTGCAGGGTTTGCAAACTCTTAACCCAAAGGTATAATAGTAGAGTAAGCCAAGTGTCCAAATCGCAAAAGTACAGCAAATATGTTGGAAATGAGAAGTTCACGAGATTTCATGTGTTTTGACCTATGTTTATGCCACACCATCAAAAAAGTTAAGGAAACAAATCCTGCTTTCTAGTAGGCAATATTTTCATCTGAATTTGTGAATCTATTCCCACAACACATGAGAATACCCTTGTATTCCATTACAGTACAAATATTTTGATTTTAATTAAAATCCTCAAGTAATACAGCTCTGATCTATTGTGTTTGGGGTTTTTTTCATTTTAAATATTTTCTCTTTATTTTAAAGGATTTCTCTCTGTCTCTCATTCACACATACAACAGTATTTTAGAACATTTCAACAAAAATTATTTCCATTAGCTACTGAACAGCTGGCCAACCCTATCACATGCAGGCAGCAAACTAATCACCTCGTTACAGGAGTTCTTAATTCACATAGAGAATTCTATGGTCATTTTACCTTAATTATTCATGTTATGGTCAAAAAAAAAAAAAAAACATACAACCCATCAACAAAGGGTTACTAGCACAATTAAAAACTCCTGTAGGTTAAGCATCTCAGTTCTAATACCAAAGCAAATAAATACTATAAAAAGCAGGCTTTTTCATGTAAGGATTTTAAAACCGATTTTAAAACTTGACACAGGAAATGTGGCAGTATGGGGAGTGAGAATTGCATGCTGAGATAAGGTTGCTCAAATGTCTTTTATTAGTATTTAAGCTTAGATTTTAGAAATGGAAAATTTCTTTTAAGGCAAGTCAATAAGATAGCTTTTTAGATTTGGATAGAATTTTTAATGTGGTTTGAGGATTTCAAAGGACATATTACTTTAATGTGGCATGTTGCCAACAGTGCAGAGGAATCTGCAACCCAATCAGAATCAAGAGTTTCAGAAAACCGATTTCGAGAGCATGCTATACCTACTGCATTTCAAAGGCCATCACAATACTCATTGACACTCAACATTATTCATCTTCTGCCTCCATGGAAGTTGAGAGCAGACAAGAACAACACTGGAGCTGCTTCCAAATGAACAGATCACTGTTCAGTATCTCCTCTTTTGAATCAGCGAGGTCCTTGTGTACCATTTCACAGTGAATTTGAAGTCACACAGAAACAGAACTCATTTCTCACAATTCTCCTTCTAACAATTCAATACCGCACTTGATCAGCTCATGTGCAGTCTGACCTTAAGAACTGCCTGGTGACAGAGGAAACTAGAAGAAGATTTGGTCAAAATCAGTGGCCACATATTTCTCCCCAAACTTCTCATTAGCTCACAACCTCTGAAGAGTCAAAGAAAATTATTGTAACTAGTTATGCTTACAACATTGGTGGGAAATGGATTGAAGAACATGTCTGTTGTGTCCCATAATTCAAACTTTGCATATTCGTGTGGCAGCACAGTCAAGCTTTTTCTTCCCCACCATAGTCTGTTCTGGATCTTCCTCAAAATCTACACTTCAGCATATTTGTGAATCTCAACAGTCTGAAGCCAGTCAATTCACACACACTGGAGCAGACACACACAGAGGGGCCAGCTGGCTCTGCTAACAGAAACCTTGCTCAGACTTTTTAAGACTCTGACTGAAGGTGTTGGTCTTCATAGTGAGAGCCCCAGGAAAACGAACAGGACTTGAAATAGGAGTTTCACAGCAGTTAAAAACCTGAAATGGATTCAACCATTAATATCCTTAAAACCACGCATGATACAAAACCGCTACAAGCAATTTAGCACTATTGAATGATTAAATAATTGAAATTTCTTATCTCATTTGGAATATTATATTCCTACTGCATTTAGTGAATGAAGTTTCTCAAAAGCAGTGACTGCCTGTCAGTCTTTTAAAGCTCTCAGACAACTGAAGCTCTTCTTTCTAGTCATCTATTTTGTAACTTTGATCTTGGGAAAATAATACAATCATAACAGTAGTCTACAGGCTACAATAAACATTCTTTAATAATAGTCTCAGTCATCTGGCATGCGTTTTTGAAGAGCTTTGGGGTTTTTTTTAATTTTTTTTTTTAATAGCAGGAAAGTTGACATTAGCAAGTACTTAATGCTTTGGTCTATTCTGTATAGCGATTCTAATTTTAATTTCTCTCATTCATTTCCACCATAATTTCCAAGTGTTGCACAGATCTGTGCTATAGAAAAGCTGAAATAGCAAATATCAGTGTCTGGCACCAAGGACATACTGTTTAGATCACAGGCAGTCACATCCAGATGCCCAAAAGCAATACTTAACATACAACAGGCAAGTACATAGTTATCTAGTCAACAGGGGTTGAAAACAGAGACTAATTTTCAGTAAGCAACTCGGTATACTGACTGACTTTAAAATTAGTGTGCTACATTGATTCAAAACCAAATAATATAATTTAAAATAATGATAATTTTAAAAAACACAGTCTACGACAACAATCTAATGTTACTGGTATTTAAATCATTACTAGAGACCCTTGAGTACGACCAGAAGAGTTTTGATGGTTCCCGGTCTCAGTAGCAAGCCACATATTATACTGTTGAAGGCTCAAAACTGTTTAAAGTCTCTACCTCAAATGCACAATAGATGAACATCAGAAAGCTGAAACCTAAATTAAATACAGCTTCTTCCAACCAAGCCTTGTGAGAAGCCTCAGTGTCCCAAACTATTTTTCAGGGCTCAACTACAAGATAGATGAGTTAGAAACCCTCTGCTTCTGCTTCTCTTGACCTTGAAAATGCTTTTCTGAAGAACACCACTGAAAGCAGCATCTAGTTTGTTCTTTTCAGCCCCAAGCCTATTACTGGGGCCTGTATGTGAAGTGACATCTAACCAAAGATAACAGGACAGTTTCACCACTTAGCACTATGATAGATAAATACATCAGGATTTCTAAAGATTATAAGGAAGACATGAAAGCTTCTTTACTCTGGAGTTACTCTTTTGATCTCTCCACTGAACAGAGAGAGAAAGAAACACGGTCTTTTATACACCTTTCTTTAAAATAGAAGTACACACGTAAACAAACTGCAAAGAAATGCACAAGTTCTGAAAGCAAATCTATGCAATTCACAATTCTTCAAATGGCAGATGAGTATACTTCTCTGACCTAGGTCAGAAAAATTAAGCAGACTTACTGTTATGCTTCCTATTTTGGAAGGCTCCCAAAGACAAGAGGAAAACACTATTTTGGGACTACATACAGTGAAAAAGTATTTTCATGTTCATAGAGGTTTTCCAAAATGAGCCAAAGCTCATTTATTTCACTTGGACTCCCCTTAAGACCCAGTGCTGCTAAATGCAATAAAACTACCTTTTAAATTTCCCTTCCATACAGAGGAGAAAAATAAAAACTAAAAATTTAAAAAAAAAAAATTACTTCAATCTACTTGCTTGAACCAGTTGTCTTGCACCCATGCCCTCCCTTCCTTCTTCTGGAGGCAGCCTTTGCTCATAAGGTACCACTCCACATATCCTGAAAGATGACTACCCTGTTCTTCTAGTGTTCATGACAGGCAAGTCCTGATTAACAAACGTCATCTCCTTCTATGACAAAGTGACCTGCTTGGTGAATGACGGAAAGTCTGTGGATGTTGCTTACTTGGACTTCAGCAAGGCCTTTGGTACACTCTTCCACAGTATCCTCCTGGAGAAACTGGCTGCCCATGGCTTGGATGGGAGTACTCGCCGCTGGGTTAAAAACTGGCTGGAGGGCTGGACTCAGGGAGTTGTGATGAATGGATTTAAATCCAATTGGCAGCCAGTCACAAGTGGTGTCCCCCAGGGCTTGGTATTGGGGCTGGTTCTCTTTAACATCTTTATCAATGATCTGGACAAGGGGATCAAGCGCACCCTCAGTAAATTTGCAGATGACACTAAACTAGGTGGGAATGTCCCCTTGCTTGAGTGTAGAAAGGCTTTTTGCAGGGCGATCTGGACAGGCCGGATCAACAGGGTGAGGGTTCAGTAAGGTCAAGTGCCGGATCATGCACCTGGGTCACAACAACCCCATGCAGTGCTACAGGCTTGGGGAAGAGTGGCTGGAGAGTTGCCTGGCAGAAGAGGACCTGGGGGGGTTGGTCAACAGCTGGTTGAACATGAGCCCAGCAGTGTGCCCAGGTGGCCAAGAAGGCCAACAGCATCCTGGCCTGTATCAGGAACAGGGTGGCAAGTAGGACTCAGGAGGTGATTGTCCTCCTCGACTCAGCACTGGCAAGGTCCCATCTCAAGTATTGTGTACAGTGTTGGGCCCCTTACCACAAAAAAAAGACATTGAGATGCTGGAGAGGGTCCAGAGAAGGGCAAAAAAAGCTGCTGAGGAGTCTGGAGAATAAGCCTTATGAGGAGAGGCTGAGGGAGCTGGGGTTGTTCAGCCCGGAGAAAAGGAGGCTGAGGGGAGACCTTATTGCTCTACAACTACCTGAAAGGAGGTTGCAGAGAGGTGGGGGTCAGTCTCTTCTCCCAAGTCACAGGCAATAGGACAAGGAGAAATTGCTTCAAGTTGCACCAGGGGAGGTTCGGATTAAATATCAGGAAAAACTTTTACACTGAAAGGGTTATTAAGCATTGGAATGGGCTGCCCAGGGAGGTGGTTCAGGCACCATCCCTAGAGGTAGTTAAAAGATGGGCTGACAGAGTTTAGTGACGGGTTGTTGTTTTTTAATCAAAGTTAGGTTGATAGTTGGACTACATGATCTGAAAGGTCCCTTCCAACCTAGACAATTCTATTGTTCTATTCTAACTGTTGCTGTTAGACATATAACCTAAATTTTGAATTAATTACTTTGATCAAATAAATTCATTAAGGTTTCCATTTGCTAGTTCCAAGACCAGCCCTATCCTAAAAGATAAGACTCAATAAATTAAGTACCATGTGAATTTTGATAATGATTCGGGAAGAAAAAAAAACACTTTTTAAATATACACTATTTAAAGGCAGTCTGTAGTTTGCACTCTTGGGCAAATTACACAGATTAGGAAAAACTCCAAGTTCCTCATCTAACAAGCAACAATTGCAGTTGTACCAAAAAAAATAAAAAAGAAATTATCTAGGGTGACGACACTGGTAGGAAAGAACCTTACAGAAGAGGCCAGTGTGCATAATCCTAGACAAAAATCAAAGGATATCTTCCAACTGCAGCCAGTTAGGCAGCTAACGTAGTCAAAGAATGGAAGAGATTCCTCCCACTTGCTCTAATCTGGCTGGCTCCAGATCTGCTCAGAGCCATCCCCTACTTTTTCAGATTGGATAAAGTCTTATTCAGCACTTACAGCCCCACATACTGTGTTTATATGGAGAATCAAGAGAAAAAGTTTTCCAAGTTACAGTTTTGGATTTAGAACATTCTCAGTTGATGAATGCAGGACTGTCAAATGCAAGGCAAATTAGCAGTTTTCCCTTGAAAACAAAACTTGTGATGCAATTTAAGATAAAATAGTTTGTACTATCTTAAAACAATGGAGAAAACCCTATATTCGCTGGCTTGAATGGGAATAGAGTGCAATTCATATCAGTTGGACAAGTAGTTTTGAAATATGGCATTTTGTCTACTACAATATATCTTTTATTCTACTCCAATTATTTATTGTCTCACTTTAGTGACGATTAGTTAGAGGAACAGAAGGAAGGGATATTTGGGGAGGGTTGGAGACTTAATTAAAAACACAAGTACATAACAGACTGTAAAAGCATTCATAATTAATGCCTATAGTGGTGACTGGGTTAGAACTTATCACAAAAGTTAGGGGTACTGCACATTTTCATTACATTTAGAATTATTAGTCTTACTATCCACAAAAGGAAGATAAGGCATGCAGAGCTCAGCTGAGTGCCACAGGGAAAACGTGGGTGGGGAATGATGGACTGATATTACATTGGGGCAGACATTCGGGCAAGGATCTGTTCACTGCACTAGGTTTTGCTGGTTTATTATTAAATCTGAAAGAAATGGCCCTGGGATCAGCTATTCATTTCTATGTGTCAGTGTATTATTTGATTTGTATATGTAGATTTTCAGGTGTGATTTCCCAGCTATTGTCAAGGCCATTAGACACCATCTTTCTTCACTACAGTATAGGTCTATTAGCATAGCAATATTCTTATGAATTCAGACAGGCAAATCATGTGGAGAGCTGATTCCTAACGCTAGCTATATTATTTCTATTATCTCTTTACAAAGAAAAAATACCTTATTACATCCTAGCTAAATCTGTAAGTACTAGAACCGCTCTCCAATTCTTTTTCAAATGTATCCATCTTTTTTTCACATGCAGAGCCCACAGATGTAATTATTATCCTGAAGAAAACAGGTCTACTTGCGCATTGATACCTCAACCTAACAAATGAAATTAGACCATCCCTCTTAATATTGTAGTGTTACCTGAAAGTTTAGAAAATAGTCCCCCCAAAACCAGATAGGAATATCTAATCTCTCTGGAAAACTGCTACATGGGTAATTTTCTCTTTACATCCAGTCATTTTTAGAATCTCCTGTTAATTCTAAAGCAGATGGCCTCCAGAAGGAAGAAAAAAAATCTGAAGGTAAAATTTACTAGTCAACAAAACCTAGCAACTATCAATTTCTTGGGTAATACTTCCGCATTTTCCAGTCCACTGAACATTACAGAAAATGTACATGTTCATACATGTATTTGCAGAATACTTAACCACCTCTCCTCAATCCTTCCCACAGCCTTCATAAACGGGCCAATTCTTCACTTGGCAAATATTCTTCTGTATAGCTTATCTATTCTAAGAAAAAGGATATGACTGAAAAAACTATAGGACTCCATCCTCACAAACACATATTTTAAAGTGAAACCCATTATCTTTACTGAAATCATAGAAGCTCCTTTGATATCATGCCAGTGCAGCACAGAAAGTATTTGGGCGTAAAGGCAAACTTCCCATTGATCAGGTCTGCATAGCAAACAGCTGGTAGCTGGTAGTTAAACACCAAGAAAGTTAAACACTGCTATATGACATGAGGCAGAGGGTTGGTGGGAGACATACCCAAGCAAAGCCCTACCCTTGACACAAGTCAGTCCTCCACTCCCCAGTCACCATCTCATATACCTGGAAGAGGAAAACCTGACACAGGTTTTTTTAGGACAAGTGAACTTCCCGAAGAATTTTCTTCAGTGCAAGAGGAACACTGTTGCTGTGATACAACTAGAACCCAAAATGTCCTCTATCAGAAGTCAAAATACAAAAAGGATTACACATTATTTCAAAAAACAAACTTAAGCAGCATCCACATCTGATATTCAGTATGACCCAAAATATTGAGATAAATACTTCACATAGTTTACAGGGGAAAATATTCATGTTGAAATGTGCACTTCGCAGTGTAAATTTGAGAATTTCAGGTAACTGCCAGTATTAAGAAGGAGAAAAAGGCAGGATAACTGTTAGGGTTAAAGCAATTAACTTTTCCAGTAAATTACGAGTGCATCAAGAAATAGGGCAAACTAAAAATCTTTAAAAAAAAAAAATAGTTATTAAAAAACATCCATTACTCTGCCCTCAGTCAATTACAAATAATATTTTTTTAAAAAAAAAACCTAACTGTAAGCAGCACTTGCCATCATCATTTTAAAAGCCTCAGCAGAACAATAGAACCTCCTATTTCTAAATACCCTGAAAAGTACAATGACTGGTTTAACTGCACAGCACCTTGAGGAACGCATAGACTAAATAAATTCATACTGGAATGCAGAAATGCTCACAGCGTGTAGCTAATGTTTCTGTCTTGGCCTTAATCAGATTATTTTAAGCCATTTATGAACTTGGAGTAAAGCAAAACCAGTAAATTACTGTTTGGAACACGTTATGAAGAACAGGAAAATGCTGGCTGATATAGGATAAGACAGGTGCTGGGATGGCATGATTTTAACCACCTCCTCTAGATTACATGCTGGATCCCAGTTCTGTCACTCAGGCAGACAACAACAGGGAACTTGGTATCATCTCTCACATACCTAGGGAGAAGAAAAGAAACAACTTTGTGCTATGCATTGTGTGCCACATAGTCTTCTCCTGCAGGAAGATGACTTGCACAAGATAATTTGGGAAGTTTGAATATGTGGCTTATGATGCCTTTTCAAGTGTTCAGCCCTTCTTCCCTCCTATCATGTCCTCATTGGTACACACATGCATGCACTTGCACGTAAAAACACAGAAATTCAAATATCTGACTCGAAAAAGGAACACCTTAAGATGCCATATGTATTTTTTCAGGCAACCATTTAGCACATAAAGGGAAAGCAGTCTGCTGCATGCTTACAGAACCTCAAGGATTAGATGATCTAGGGAAAATAATCTCAAGTCACTTAGAGTGAAGATAACAATTCTCTCTAATGTAATCAGCATCCTCCTTAGAGCACAAATTTACTGTGGTACTTGCAGCTAAACAGAAAGAACTCATCCAGAGAAGTATATACCCAAATCACCATTTCAATTTAAAACAAAGTGTTCTCAAAACAAAATGACTGACTTCTGAAAAAAACCTCAAAATTATTTTTTCCCCCAATTTTGGGGATATTTAATACTGGTTTTTCCACTTCTAAAATCCAGTTAACATGAAGATTAAACTTATATTCATTTGTTTATATTAAGAAGTATGTGATGAAAACGTAAGACATGACTTAATTAGTTATCTAGAGATTTCCCCTGTTTTCAATCTCTACATCCCGCTTCTTTTTAGGCATAAAGCCCTGAAATGGAGCAGAGGGAAGCAACAGACAGGGTAGATTTAAATAAATTCCTTGGGGCTATAAATTGGAAGGCACAAGACAGCAAAACAGAGACTGTGCAAAATTATAAAGTTAGTACTTCCTCATGACTTGCTCATGGATACTAAAATAATAATATAAAAGCTATCTTCATTCCTACCTCTGTCTTGCCCAAAACCCTTGTATTCCAAATCTTGAGACTACCAGCTCAAAAAGTGCTCAAAGAAAACAAATTAACAACCTCACTTACCCCCATCACCACCAGATTAATTACATTTTTAATTCTCTCTTGTACAACTGCCCAAATTAGAAACACATATAAATGACAGATTTCAAAGTGGAGAGCCAGGGAAGTTATCAACAAAATAGGAACTAAAGTGAGTGAGAGAGAAAGCTGATGTACTTCCCTGACGCTCTATGAAGACTTCATGGATTATAGTTACGACATTAGTGGTCTTCACCTATTATGCCAGAGCCACCTGTGGCATTCACTCATGGAGATATCCTGGTTGAAGTCAAACTGAACTAATTTAAAAACAGTCAAGGTTCAGCTGCCTTTTTGTTCCCTCACTCCTTGAGCATTTAAGTGTTTTGGATGATGGTGCTTAAACCAACAGGTTTAAGGGCATCACTCTATTACTGTTAAGTCTACAAAATAATAGAACTAAAAAACCCACCGAACTGTTAGCAAAATTATTATAATAAAAAAAAAATCTGTTAAAAATACTATCACGTGTAAAAGTGTCACCTGATTGAGCAAGTAATTTTCACCTGCTACAGCAGCTGACATTCAAGAAAAACCCCCATCTGTCACATCAATCTACTCACGCCAAACCTGCTGTTCAATACAGCAACTGTACAAAACACTGCTGGCAATCCAGGAGTCGACCTTTTGCTTTAATTTTTTGCTATTATTTTTCTATGTAGAGTACGCTAAGTAGATGCAGTTTTTCATTCCAAATCTCTTTGTTCTTTGAACTAAGGAGTTTTCCCTGTGTTCAAAAGCAACATGTTTTGCTTATTGGGTTTTTCTCCTATCTTTATATACTTGCACATCCATACATTTATAAACGATGTATTAATGACTGCAGATTGTATTACCTATCAATAACAAAGGTACGCATAATGTCTACTTATATTACATATAAACTACTTATTCATGGCCAGATTAGATTATGAATTTTGCTTCCCACAAAAGATTCCCAATTTGCTTTGCACATCAAGGTAGAGAACAAAACCAAAAACTGTACAGTTGAAGAGACCTAAAGCTACGTAATTATTGAAAGCAGTTGCCAAATTTTTCATATTGCAAACAACTCATGTTTCCATCCTAGATGGATCAAAGACAAAATACAGGAAGAGGCTTTCCACAAACAAAAGTAAAACGACGATGAAAAAAACCGCACTCACAAACAGAATGGGAAGTTGGGTAACAGGCATATGGCTGCATTTCTTCATTAATTAGATTTGTACACAATTCCTAGAATTGTTATGGGGAATTGTTTTGGTTTTGTTTTTCCTGGACTTTCTTCAATATACAGGTTTGTGGCTGGAAGTAGCAGCTTATTACCTTCCCAGCCATCTATGGCTACATACTCTCTGCCAGGGACCAGCACTGACAACCCACAGTCGTCACACCCTGTGACTTCCTTTACACTTATTTTGCATTTAAATTCACATTCACTGCACCAAAACCGTTCTTTAAACATGCCAGTTCCCAAAACAGATCAATTCATGACTCCGATTCGTATGTTTGGAAGCAGCTGGGGGGCTTTTGCAACCAATTTATTATTTTGACAGGTATTGACGTGACAGCTGATTTGCTTCATGATAGTTCTAATGTTTAGCTGAAAAGAAAAACTTGTTTACTGTATTTCGTTCATAAAGTACTGAAAGACAACTGATCAAGACAAGAAAACCCAATGCCTCATCACAGGTATAAGCCCTAGAGAGGAGGAGTTAGTCCTAGAGTAATCTTTGACAAAGAGGTCAATATAGAGCCTTTGCATAACCAAAAGATGACAATTCCACAGACCACCTACCTTCAGGGAAATCTTAGTGGGCTCCAGAGGGAGGACATGGGCAGCTTTTCCGAAGACGCTCAGAAGGGCTGGTGGAGCAGATGCCTCCCATCTGCCCTGCACACCTTCAGCCCTGCCCCACACCCTAGAGAAACCTCAGGCAGCCCAAGCGCGATCCAACTCAAGGGATGACCTCAAAGCAAACATTTGCCTTTCTCCCAGAGAGCCAAAGTCAAACAACACTCCTCCTACACTGCGTGCATGGCTTAGTCTTGGTCCCAGAAGACTTTGTGCATAACACTTCTCAAACTTTAAATTATGGAACTAATTGAATACGATGGGCAAGCCTGATACTACACATATCTTTGAATTTTGGGTTTGGAGGGGGAGGAGAAAGAAAAAAGAAAAAAAAAAGAAAACCCCCACAATTTCTCTCTGCAATCCCTGCCTTCTGGTCATAAACAAAGCATAAATATAGCCCTCTGATTTTCACCCAACCTCCCAGAAGTAAAATAAATTAGCACAGAGGACAAGCTTAGTGTCATCATATTTACACTGCAGAAAACTTCATCACCTTGAATTTTGTAGTTAATATTGATCAGAACTTCAATACAATGCTGCAATTTGCTTCAAAAAGGCAAAAGCTTTAAATTTTTGAACAACAAGTTTCCTTTACTGAAAGTTAAATTTAGGAATGCAGTACCCTTAAGGTTCATCAACTTTTCAGTTATTAAGTGCATATTTAATTCCATGCCCTGTATTTTAACTGAAGAAAACTCAAGAGCTTACTGTCAGTAAGTCAACAAAACTCACAGCAAGTTCTAGCAGTCAGGTCACTGTCAATGCACACAGAATTATATGCAATAAATTTGCATTCTTCTAGCAGTAAGGAAAACTGCAGTAGTCTTGCATCTGTAACCCAATGTATCTTCAATTCCAAGTAATAAGAAATGCTCTACTTAGAGGTGAAAATTGGCTACCATTATATGATAGGCTACTGATTTAACAGGTTTACTGAAAAATAGTTAGGCTCAAAAGGTTAAATAAGTGTTAAATTGGGAGCAGATTGTTAAAATTTTATTTAGGAGGCACAATGTTTCTTATTGCATGGTGAATGATGAGTGGGTGTTAAATTCATTCAACCTCTTGAACAACTAGACTCTTAAGTAGATGGAAAAAGCAATGACAGTTTTTTTTAACTGAACGACTTGAATATTTTCCATCCTTACAACATCCTTTCTAAGATACTTAAAATATTCCTCACATAAGGTAAATAATAATTTACTTTAATAATGTGGCAAAGAATTAATTCATTATATTAGTTACTAGTCTTTCTGCCTTGATTAATAGGTAGAGATAATTATTATAATGTAAACCAGTAAGAGTCACAAAACATGTCAAGTTTAATGGCTTTCTAAAAATTGCAATATAATATTGATATGTCTTGTAATGCTGAAAATATATAGCATCTGAAAGAAACACTTATCACGTGAAAACTAAGGCCAATACAAAATGAAAACAGAAGACAGCTAATCCACAATAGGATGTTTGGATGAAAACGGAGAAACTGGACAAAATGGGAGGACAAAAAGAGCTGTGGGGAAAACAATACTAGGAGGCAGATGGAGAACTGGGGATTTCACACAAAACTGGAAGAACCATGTCTCTCTCAAATAGGAAGGGAAAAAAAAGCAACAGAGATGAAAAGAATGAAAATGGGAGAAAGAAAAAGATTCAATTTAACTAAACTACGTACAGTCCCAGAGGAGTCAACCAGATTAAAAAAGCAAAAAGCTGAAACAGATAATATCCCTGCAACAATTTGACAAGAAGGAAGCCGAAGGAAGGAGTTAAGTAACTTATATAGCAGGGTAGAGAAATCCAGTTTGAAGTGTTCAGGAAACAAAAGACCCTGACATCTGAAAACAACATTGCCTATGTAGTCAAGTGCCTGCCACATAGATGGCACATTCCCTTAAGAGCTCTTCAGGCTTAGTGCCTTGGACATAAGAGTCTAGAACTGTGACATCATCTCTTCATATCAGTTCATCTCACAAGCTAGACCACATGTAGCAAACTGCATTTCCAGCTCTTACAGAAATCAGAAAAAAAATTGAAACATAACAACGTACAACATCTGACAGAATTCGTTCTCTTTTTTCTTTTACTTTTTTTTTTTTTTTCTTTAAGAACAACCTAAATGAATGCTACAATAAAGAATTAATTACAACAGTCATTGCTCTAAAGGTCTGATCATCAGATTCTGGACAGCAGGATCAAACTGGTACAGAGAGTGTGACCTATTCTCCAAATCAGACCCAACTCAACTGCAATTTCTGCAGTTTCTTAAGAACGAAAGGTCATTTGATTCTACTGAGAAAAGTCAGTATGCAGAGGGCAATGCTATTACAAGAGACAGCAGGCTGCCCTGCTACTAGTGAGGGAAAAGAACCACAGAACGCAAAACACATTCTGTACATTTTGAAAAAGCAACCTTGAAAATATAATTCCATATATATTCAAATTGCAGGTGAGGAAGAAAATAATCCATAGAAAGTATTTAAATACTTTCTTTTGTATCTACTACCCTTAAAGCAGTTGTTTCTCTAGGTGCTGTTCTTCACTGAACCTTAATGAAACTCTTACTCTACGTTAACCAACACTATTCCATTCGTGCCCCTACCCACATCAAAAAATGTTTGCTAAAATATCCAACAGTCACTATCACTGGAGCATGATTTAACAGCTTG
>VXBJ01000966.1:442133-462116 GCA_013400055.1 Nycticryphes semicollaris
ATGGATCAATATAGTTATTTTTAGAAAAAGCAAGGAAGACTACCAGCTCAACTTTAATCTTAAGCAGAATTTGTTACAGTGAAGCAGCTTATGAGCATGCATAATGTGAATGAACATCAGGCTGGAAATCAAAAGGAAAATCTGTTATACCAGGAAAAAGCAATATGAGTTGTGTTGCCCAGACTGGATCAAAGACTAGTAAATCCATGAGCTCTGGTTGCAGCCAGGGAGTCCAGATCATGAAGGGATCTGCCGAAGCAAAATAGCTAGCAAATTAGAGGACAACTATGCATGAGGATTTGGTCTACCACTTGTCCCCATAAACACTAAAATAGTATTTTAAGAATGACAATGAGAAAAACCCAACGCCTGTACACTCAGAAAGCCCTGTATCTCTGCAGTTTCCCAGAAGCCTCTTCTCTTCTCTCCCAGCTTCAACATTTGCAGAAGCAGCGGAAAGCTCTACTGACAGAACTAATGCCAGAGTTAAGGACTGGGTCTTCATGTGTTCCATAACATGTAAGGACAAGAGATTCTGAACTTCCTTGCAGGTCTTGCATTTCTGAATCTGCAAAATAATTTGGATGTTTCTTGTCATTTCAATATCATAAATTTTAAAATCTGCACAATTTTGCCAAAGTCTAGTATCCACTTTGTGGGGCGACAAAAAACCAACCCCAAAAATCAAAAATCAAGAAAAAACTTTAGACTTAATTAGGAAGATGAGGGGAGAAACTGTGTTTTCTTCCAGCTTTAAGTCTGCCAGATAAAACTTAGGAAAGGCAATACAGACAAATATGCTAAGAATAATCTTTCTTTCTCTGCTGAGAATAGTTTAACAAAAATAATTTTTATGTCAGAACCAAGAAACACGTCAAATAAATGCAAAATAAATAAAAAATATTGCTTATCTCCAGGCCACAGCCTGCCTAAGTTTTCTTGCAGAGGCCATCAAGAATCTTTACAAAGGTCAAGTTTCAGTGGTATTTAAACCCTCTTATTATTATTAATAGCCTATGACTTAGCCCACGGTGCCTTTTCTGTAACATAACAGCCTTGCACAGCATTAACTCACAGTGCCACACTGGACACATATATGCAGCAAGGCAGGTAGAAGGCTCAGCTGGCTTTCCACTAAGAGCCTACAAGCTTGCCCGGATCCTTGGATGAACACCTGGCTGTTGAAGACCAGGCTGCTAGAAGAATACTGCCACCATGTCAAGCCAGTCAGCTACGCTTACCGTCACAAAAGCTAAACACGTAACTTTGGATTGCAGTACAGAGAGTTCTTCAGACTATTGTTGACACAGATTTAATTCCAACCTGATATTCTCCCCAGTCCAGATTATTTATCATTTCAAGTAATTCTTTAAAGTGTTAAGCATTAACACATCTAAAACAACATACTCTTTTCCGTTCAATTCACATATTTTGCAATAGGCTAGAAAAACATCTAAGTTTTAATGGTGACTGTGAAAGTGTTAATTATTTTTTCGCCACAGGAGTTCTGTTTGTGTCCTAGTTTCTCAGCACAGTTCTCAACCCTAAAATTACTTCAAAACATTAATATTATAACTTACAGAATGGAACTGGGGGTTTTGTTTTCCACATGCAAGTTAACTGAAACTGTGAGAAAGAAGTCCAGCCTAGCTTGTTCAAACCAGCACCAGAAAAAGTCCCCGATGCTGCCATCTTGAAACAACCCTGATCACTGGGTACCACAAAAAATTCCAAGACAAAACACAGCAAGGACGAGTACCTTAAAACTAGTTTTTAAAACTTAAGATAGGTCTTTGAAGTGTTCAGTGAGATTTGCAGGATCAGCTAGCAGACTTTGCCTTCTTGTATGTCCACACCATGGATCAGAAAAGAAGACTGGTAGAAAAGAAAAACAAAACTCAGGGAACAAATAACAAGCCTGTTCCCATAGGTCTGACAAAAGTTGTTGTGTTCATTAAATAGAAATACAGAGGAAGTCACAAATACTCTTAAAAAAATAACTTGGCTTCTGCTAGCTGCAACGTGTCCAGCATTCTAGACTTAAGTCCTAATTCCTTAAAGTCTATATAAAATTTCCCAAAGGAAGAAAAGAAAACAACATGGTCAGTACACAATAAAAGAGGAAGGACAGACCCCGGAAAACCTATACCACCCTAATGCTTCTTTCTCTTCAGCCATTTTCACTTTTTTTTTTTTTTTTAAAAAAAAAAGGTACATTTCTTTCCTGATGCATGTATCTCAAATAATTAATCACCTCATTAATCGGAAGCATAGCCAGCAGGTCACAGGAGGTGATTCTGCCCCTCTACTCTGCTCTGGCGAGACTTCACCTGCAGTCCTATATCCAGCTCTGGAGTCCCCAGCACAGGAAGGACATGGACCTTTTGGAGAGGGTCCAAAGGAGGGTCACAAAAATGATCAGAGGGCTGGAGCACCTCTGCTATGAAGACAGACTGAGAGAGTCAGGGGTGTTCATGCTGGAGAAGACGAGGCTCTGGGGAGACCTTATAATGCCTTCCAGTACCTAAAGGGCGCTTACAGGAGAGATGGGGAGGGACTTTTTAATCAGGGAGTGTAGCAATAGCATGAGGAATAATGGTTTTAAATTGATAGAAAGGAGATTTAGATGAGATCTTAGGAAGAAATTCTTTCCTGTGAGGGTGATGAGGCACTGGAACAGGTTGCCCAGGGAAGTTGTTGATTCCCCATCTCTGGAAGTGTTCAAGGCCAGGCTGGATAGGGCTTTCAGCAACTTGGTCTAATGGGAGGTGTCCCTACCCATGGCAGGGGACTTGGAACTTGATGATCTTTAAGGTTCCTTTCAACCCGAACCATTCTATGATTCTATAATAAATTTGGGAATTGCTTGAGATGGCCATACCTGACTATTAAAATAATAATACTGATCAGATGGAAAGCTCTATCAAAGCTTTGGCAGAATCTAGATCAAGTAACACTAATTACTTATCACACCACTGATTAAAAAAAAAAAAAAAAAAGTCTTGCTTTTAAAGCAAGGAAAATCTCATCAGTAAAAACTGGTCAGACACTATACTTATTTCTCTAAAATCCATTCTAAAATGCCAAACATGTTGGTCTCTTGCTGAACCCCATTATGCCCTTGGGCTACATGGACATTAATCCTCAAAACATCCTATCTGAGTTTAAGTCTGTTCATTTAACCTTTCTATGTATCTAGGAGATAACCATAAAAGCAAAGACTGCATCAGCTAAAAGCAGTTCCACCTACCGATTCTGAAATGGGGGGTGGGGAGGGTGTTCTGGCTATTTTAGAAGGGGGAATAATATTTTTTCAAGGAACATTTTTTTTTTTTTTTTTCCTTTCCCCTCAACATTGTAGCACATCAACAAGCTGCCACTATCAAAATAACTCCTGCAAAAAAGGCAACAGCTGCAGATTCTTCATAATCACCGGTAAATCTGCTCAACAAAGCAATGGTACTGCATCTCGTAATCCCTACTTCAATGATACCAAACCACCTGATGCTTGTAGGACATGAGCTTGTCACTCAGGTGCCATGCTGCAGTAGTATCTGCAATGCACTTAACAGAAATAGAATTAATTGTCATCCTCTGAAGAGTTGATCCATTAGCACTAGTGTGTTAGGCTGTGATAAAAAGGAGACATCATTGACAATGCTGAGGCTTATCTTCTCTCATGGGAATACTTCAGAAAGTTCTTATATTAGGAAAGCTTTTATACTCTTCTGAAATGGTACATAGATATCCATTTTTGTTTCACAAGCTTTTGTGTTCCACATTGGTTCTATTCTTTATAAATATTGCTTTAACAGAAAGATCAATGGCAAAAGTCTACAGTCACTTTCAACATCTGGCAGACTTTTCAAATAGCGAAGATGAGCCGAAGTCTAAGAACTTGAGTAATCCAAGAGCAAACTAATGCACCACACGCACAAAAACACCATCCAAAAACCCCACAACCTGAAAAAAACCCAAACAACCACTCAAAAAACCTCACACATCATACGAAATAATAACACACCCCACAAAAATCCCACAAAGGTCCAAGGTTATAGCTGGAACTTTTACTGAGAGTTAAGAAAAAAAAAATATTAATAAAAAACCCCAACCAACCAAAAAACCAAAACTCTCCAAACCTAGCAATTGTTTTTAATTCATCAGATCTGCAATTGTTTCTCTCTTTCTACAAAAGAAAATGGAGTATGTATGACTTCAGCTACAGATTGTTTTCCCCACCTTTCACTGCTGAATTAGGGAGCTACAGCAAAGCTCCGAGTACCATCAAGTGCAAGTTTTTGATTAATCTAGGTAACATTTTCAGGTTTTTCTTATGAAGTATTTAATTTACCCTAAAAAAGCCCAAATTTAGGCTAATATCCTGGCCAATCCTTACCTGTGATGAGAATTACCAATCTTCTACAAGCAAGTACATATAGCAGTATATTGCAAGCCTTTCTATTGAAGAACTCTGTATTGGACAAATGGGTAGAAATTATAATATAAAAATAAGAGAAAATTATAAAAATAAAATAATAATAGGAAGATGAGTTAACAGGTTTTATATACGATGCCATGTGTAACAAACCTTTTAGTGTTATCAGAAGCATTCTTGTTAAATAAATTAAGTTTTTCAATTTTTTTTTTAATTTTTTTTTTAACAAGGTCCTTTATCACTTGTCTGGAAAAATTACACTGCGAAGTCACACAGGGCCAAAGATGTCTTGCATTAATAGATACCCAGGAACAAGGATGTGTGTAGTGAGGTGGTAATATTTGCTAATGTCAACAAGAGACACCGAAACATAAAACTGAAGTCAAAGTTTTAGGCTGTCAGTAGCCTCACCAACCAAGGGATAAAATACTAAAAATTCAGTGATGATAAGTGCAAATGGTGCATATTTGGCAAAACACATAACCACTTCTATAACATCAGATTTAACATTAGCTATCATCTCTTGGCAAAGAGGTTCTGGTGGCACTGTGGAGAATTCAGCTCCATTCTCAGGACTGGTCAGAAAAAGAAAGGGAATGGCAAATAATAGCGCTAAATGAAGATACTGAAGGCACTGTTTTGTTCTTAATAGTCATTAGTAGCTGCTGATAAACCAAATATAAGGCTAGAACAGCACCACAGCCCTTCTTATAAGTTAGGGTCACACAACTTATTCATGGAAAATTTCATTAAAATCTCAGATTGAGAGATAGTTATGAAATCCAGCATTTTTATTCTCAGCCCAGCCAGAAGCCTATGGAAATATGGCTACCCTTTGCTGCAATCTAGCTGATCTCCTCTTTTTCTCCCCTTCCCACCACCGTCCTGACACCTTCTGGTCCCAGTGTTACCCAGACCTTGTCTTCACCACTGTCATCCCCATGCTGATACCAAGATGATACTCAGAAGTCACCCTTCATCCCTACTGTAACCAAGTCATAGCTGCAGGGTAATATCATGAGGCCCTCAAGAAGGGAAAAACAGCCCCTTCCTAAAGCACTTTTCAGCAGCCGTAACACATCCTCCTAAGTCAACCCTGCTCAGAAGGGCAGGAAAAAAAAAAGTTGTGGGCAGAACTAAGCAACCCTTTAAGCTTCACCTCCTAATGGGCCACAGAGTACAGCATAGATCAGGCTGCTCTCAAGGTTGAGATCCCACTAGGAAAAAAAAAAAAAAAGCTGGTTGAGATGACCTGAGATACAATTTAAAGAGCAGCACCCTGATACACGTATATGTATTTGCCCATCTCTCTTCCCTTTGACAGATGAGTATATGGTGGGGCAAGCATAGACTAGCCAGAAAATTGTATTTGATGGTACAAGGAGTTCTACCCACAAACACCTTGGGCTCGCTGGCATCAATGACTTTGCAGCTGCAAGATGATTCTAGCTGCATATCTACTCCTCTGGTTTCCCTTCTCCTATCATCCTGCTCATAAAAGCCTAAACCAAGGTTAATCAGCAGCCTCAGCTTCAAAATCCTGCTTTAGGCCAAAAATGAAAGCAAGTTGTGCCCTCAGTGAATTACTTCAGTGGAGTGTTTTTTCTTAGGATTAGTTAACATTAGCATAAGATGTTCATTTGGCTGCTAACCTAAAACTATTACCTGGAGAGATTGCTGCTGCCATCTACTGACAACTCCCATTGCAAACAAAATATGAAGCAGTTTGGACAGAGGTTATATTCTGAAATGAGAAAAACCATTCCAATAGAAAAGCTCAGCATGCACAGACTGGCAGCCAGGGTACATTACCCATCCAACAGGATAATGAAGCATGAACAATACTTCATATCAGGCACAGATCCTATTCAGCGAAGGAATCGTTTAGCAACAGTACCCTGACAAACTGGTTTACTGCCTTGTACAAAACTGATGCAATTCCATTGGGTTTGGAGTAGAGTTTGTATTTGTTATGTTTTTGAAATAAAAGGTGGGTGGTTTCTTTAACCACTAGTCACTCAGCACTAAAGAAATGTAGGTATATTATTTCAAAGATCAACCTTTAAACTTTCCTTCACAACATTTTCTCTTAGGAGTAATAGCCCAGTTCAGATTAACATATCAAAAGTGCCAGTTCTGTGCTTGGTTTGATACTGTTTTCTCTTCCTAAGGGGCTCTTCACTGGAACATGTTGCGAAATGAAACAGTTCCATGGGCCAAGCAGCTCTTCCAGCTACAGTCGATACCAACTTCAAAACACAAACCAGAATATATCCACGATTCCCTTCAGTGCAGATTCACAGATTGCAGCAGAAGTTGTCTTTTAACGTAGCATGTTAATCCACTGATATTATTAGAAACCTAGGAACGGAGGAAGACTTTCACACGTTAAGAGCTAATGAAGTAACTGCCAAGTGTTTTGGTTACAGTTTACTCAGCTAGATACTGCTACAACTTGCCACGCCAAGTGTCTGCTCGGCACTTGCACACAGTTTCAAAGCCTTTCTTGTTTCCAGTATAGCTATCTGGCCTTCTATCACCAGAACCAGACAGCTGTAAGGGGGGAAGGGGGGGCAGGTAAATGTAGCTTGCACGGTAAAAATTCTCACCCAAGTCTCACAAAATAGCCACAAAAACTACTAGAGCCCTGATCCTGCAAATTTACCTCAAACAGTGAGGGCCTACACAGCCCCAGGACTCTCTCTGCAGCCATGCATGAGGCTGCCCGACGAAGACATCTGCCAGCCTCCACACTCATTGACAACCATCACAGAGTTCACAGCAACAACAAATGCAGCAAGAGCCAGCGAACCAAGACAGAACCACACGGGGATGCTCTATAACCTTTGTTAATTACATTTATCTACCCAATTATCTATTCTAAACAAGGTTGGTGTTTGATTACCACCAATTATGTAATTGTAACATATACAAGTCAATATATTATGCAATTACAGCATACCAACTACTACAGAAATAATGGAGAGCACCAAAAACTATTTAAAAAAGAATATGAAATCTAGCTAATTCCATTAGGTAACACTTACAAATTCAGTTATTTGCTCAGATTAAACATTTTTATATATCACCAGAGCATTTACAAGCACAGATCAAAGACCATGGGACCCTATGATACAAATAGAGAACACAGATGTTAAACCACAAGAAACCCAGAAACTTTATGCACCATAGACATGCAGCCCACATCTACCCACATGAGAGCCCATGACTATTTTTAAGAAATGGCATTATTACTGTAAAATTCTTGTAAGCATCGTAGCAAAGAAAATTTGCAAAGGCACAAGTTAAAGGCAGATCATGAGATTACACTTCTCACTGTCTTGTCTTAGTTCTTCCTTGTTGGTTTCACAGATCTACGAGAGAAGGCACTGCTGGATGCAGCTCAGAATCAGAAGTTTAAATTAAAAACAGGTAGCATACTGGAGACTGGGAAAAATCTTCACAGTGATAACAAAGAGTTTGCAAAAGAAAGGATGCCACAGTCAAAGGCAAAGGCAAGAGTAAAAAAAAAAATCCTAGGAAAATAATTATTGCCAGAGCTCTAATGGATATAACTAAAACCTTATCTTTCCCAAAATCAGGAGAAGGATATTTCAGTAAATGAAAATGCGAAATAAGATTATCCCAGTTCAGAGTTTTAGGTGATAGAGAGATAGAAAGTGTCGTCTATCTTAAAGAGAATCTACAAAACCAGACACAGACAGAGCATGAGTACTTAGAAACACATTCTTGTTGAAAGCAATGCTAAAAATGGTGTGTGTAGCAGGAAGAGAAGTGATGCTTGCTTCAGCCATCAAAAGCAATGGGAAAAAGAACTTGACAGGAAAGATTAAGCAGCTGTTGGATTCCTGCTGAAATTGAATTAATGACTAAATGCACAGGAAGAGGTCTCTGCAAGTCAAGATGATAGCGTAGCTTGGACAAACAGGTATTGAGGCAGACCTAGATAAAATTTAGGCTAAAAAAATATGCAGATTTAAGTTACTTTTGTCTCATGTATGCTTCAACTCTAGGTACAGCACATCATGAGTCCCCTATATTAACAAAGTCAAAGGAAGAAGCTGACAATGACCACCAGAAAATGGAGTCACAGTCAGAGGGTGAGCTAGCAACAGCAGTTTGATGAACAAGAGATGCTTCTTAGTTCTCATTTGTAAAGAGTCTATTCAGATTAGTAAAATACTGTTCTGTAGAGTGCAAGGGATACCAATGGGTCCAGGAAAGATACTTGGGATGGAAGTATTGTAATGGGTAACACTGTAACCAAATGTCCCAGTTTGAAGTGAAACAGAACCAACTTTCTGTTCTGTAATTTTACATCTTAGCTAGGCCTCTGCTAACTCTGAAATTAATGGCATATTGTGGAGGAAACTGCTCATTCTCAGGGTGCTAAGACCAATGTTTGGTGCTTCGTGACAAGGAACGGTATACAGAGAGGGTCTTGCTTATACTTACTGCTATAACAACGAAGGTCAGGGAATTTTGTTGTTTGCCCCATTGGAGGGTTGGAAACAGAAAAAGCGTAGAGGAGTCACACCTGTGGGGAGGAGTAGACAAGACAGGTGACCCAATCCTGACCAACTAGGGTATTCCATCCTATCTGCCCCGTGCTCAGTATAAAAGCTGAGGGGTCGAAGGGTCAACTGTCTTTCTTCAATGGCTGAGGTCCAAAGAGGACCCCGTCTGTTCATCTGCCTTTGATCCCGATCCATGTGTTCCCGACTCCAGATCCAGAATCCAGTTTCCATCCATCACTGGATTTTTTTTAAGATTATCATTTTATTAAAGTAGTTTAGTTCATTCTAAACTCATAAATCTCTTATTTCTTCCTCTCCTCTCTTTTGGGGAAGGAGTGGAGGGGAAGGGCCACCTGTCAAAACCAGACTGGTTTTGGTAAACTTGGCCAAAACCATAACATGAAAGCAGTAATAGTCTTTGGATATCAAAGAGAGCAAAGGGTACAGCTGAGGAAGCAGGTGGGTCAAGGACAGGTAGGTACAATAAATGGAAGGATTAGAGCATGCTTATGCTATGAAAAAACTAAGAGGAAGACATCACAGAACACATTAAGCGAAAGATGAAAGTAGACACGGGAGAAAACCAGTAGAGAGAATGGAATTATCAAAGCAAGCCTACGTTATGCGAAATGTCTATCTCCGACAGCAACATAAGGGAAGGGCAGGCTTCACTATCTGGAGAGTTAGTAACATCTGGAGGCAGGAAGGAGATGTAGCAAGACAAATGAGGGAATCAGAGAGGGCAAAAAGGCAATAGGACTTGCCAGAATCATGTTAAGCCAGAAAAACAAACAAACAAAAAAAACCCCAAAAAACCAAAACAAACTTATAAAGTATTTCAGTTCATAGTAAAAACGAGCAAATAATAATTCTCATGACTTGATGGATACAAATTGTATTTTCAATTACTGTTGGAAAGTAGACTGCAAAAAGAATCAGCAAATATACCTTAGTGGTACTGGACAGACTTCCAGTAGCAAAAGCTCCATGTGCCCTTGCTACCCCAAGAAGACATAGCATTCTGTTGCCACTGTCCTTGCAGTGACCCGCAGGACTCCTAAAATATTTGGGTCTGGGTCACTACAACTGTTTTGGAGGAACAGATACCAAAGAAATCAAGAGTTATGCTTGTCTAGTTACTGTTCTGCCCTAACTATTCCACACAACTTCATGCTACCTACGTTATTCATGAGCAGCATGAAGACAGCAGCTTTCTCCCTCCTAACACTAAACTGACATTATGTACCTCATGTTTAGCGGGGCTTTAGGGTTAGAGTTGACCACATTTCAATAGCATAGCATTCTCTTTATACCATTCTTCCAACCCAATACAGCTTAAAATATCAAGAAATCTTGGGGGAAAATAGTCACTGTTTAAATTAAGGCATGCTAAAAACTAAGCATTCTAAAATGCCTCTACAGTATAACAGGAGGGGCAACACAACAGGTTATTTAACAATAGGCCCAGCACAACTACGGGATTTAAAAAATATATATCTCGTTGACTTGAGTGTATGACTACATTAACAGGACACAACACCATCCTAAGGGATGTTAAAAAGTCCACAAAGCAACATACCTTTTCTCAACACAACCAAATTCGTTTGCATTAATTGAACACTGACTGATACTCAACTTATATGCACATGTGTTTATTGTTATATACATAAAAAAACCTCATTCCAAAAATAAGACGACAACTCACATCTCATTTAAATGCAGACAGAAGTTCATGGAAGCTTGGGACTGAGAATGCTCAGAGTGATACGGCTTCCAGATCTGCCTCTGCTACAGTTTGGGCATTTTCTGCTTCCTTCTCCATGTAGCATACTTCCTACTGTAAATCAAAATACTACCAATACAGCAACAACATATTTCATTGCAAAGTAGGTCTGTAATATACTATCCCTTCTGTAGATTCACTTACCTGCTTATCAGCTTACAGACATGGCAAAACATGGTCATAACCGCTATCATACACTCAGTACTTAGCCAAAAATCACATCAGCAGTGACATTCAAACCCAAAGCAATGCTTATTCAGCCAACACTTATTTTGGCTGCTCAGACCTTAACACTTATCCTGATACAGAGCATGCTCTAGAAAATTGAAATCACTACTCAAAAATGGTTTATAAAAAAGTACATCCTTAGCCAGTAGAGACACTTTTATTTCAAGATGCCCTGGAGAGATCACTGACTTACAGAATGCTAAATCACACACAGAGAAAACCCCCACAGTTCAACAGACCAGAAAAGGCTCCACAGCTTCAATATAAATAAAGCAACCTTGATCTGTAAAAAAAAAAAAAAATTTAAAAGATATCAAAATGAAAAAGAAAATATTAAAGCTGTTCAACTATGCTGAAATACACTGCATATGCCTGCCTGACTGCAGAGATTCATTTGTACATCCTCACAATTTAATGGCAGAACTTACACACAACTGTGCCACGACAACCTGAATAACAACATTTTCACAGCTGCATTACAATGTAATTCGCATCAGAATCTCACAAGTATGTCATTATTCTATTATTTCTACCTTGCATGTGGTTCTCTGGTTATTGATTTATAAGTCAATCTGAAATCTTACTTTGAGGGTTTTCTGCCAACTGTTAATAATGTATTACACTTATGATAAATGCTGTAACAACATAATTTATGTTCAGCTTTCACATACATTGCAAGAAAGCTTGTGATTATTGGCAGCAAAGACATTTAGTTTTGCTCATTAATCTTGTCTATAAAATCTTACACCCAACAATGTGTTTGGTTTAAGGAAAGGTAATTTACTACAAGAGAAGTCCAAAAATATTCCCCACCTTTTACTTCATTCTCTCTGGTATTAGGTGTATTATAGCACTCCAATTTACACCTGTGTGATTATGGCTGTCATTTCTTTCACGTAAATCCTTTGTTTTTACAGAGTTAAGAAACAAGCATATAGATTAACTACAATACGAACATGCCATGCAAGTTTGCTACAAAAACATTGTTTAGAGGAAAAAAAAAAGACAGGTTTAGTTTTATGTGTGAAATACAATTGCTCATTTAAGCTACTTTCAGTACTCATAACAGCTTTTATTTTAAATACAGCTATCCATATAAGCAAACTTCTTTACCTCTACATGTCAATTTTTAAAAATCAATACATCATAAGTGTTAAAAGGCAGACTTTCACACACAAAAGCAGCGCAAGTTTATTGAGCCAGCACATAGGCAGACTGACCTAATAGATTGGAATGGTTACCTCCACAGAATCATTAAACCACAAACTAAGACATTTACTCCACAGACCCAAATGAGCATCCTAGAGAATCCACTACAGGCTATTGATGAAAAATCCTTTTTTAAGCAAATTCCTAAATATATATTCTAAAATAAGTAGGAACGTCAAAATGTTTACTCAATAGAACATAATAGGCCCTCTGGAGCCATTACTGAAGTGCAAAAACATAATCGCACTTTTTAGTGTATGTTTTTGTGTAGATTGCAGAGTAATTTACAAAACTGGCTAAGTATCACCATTACTATTCGGGAATATTAGTATATGATGAAAATGAACCATAGATGGGTTAGGTAGGTTCGTTGTTTACATTGTAGCAAACACTGAACTCACACATATATAGCAATATGTTGTTTAGGTATTTTAACCACATGGATGGGGGTGTGGGGGAGGAATAAAAATGCAGTCCTGAATTGACATGAGAATTAAAAGAGATTGAGACAGGTTAAAGGAATCTGTTTACCTTCTTTCTTGGAGGGAAAAAAAAGACACAGAAAATTACTCTGAAGGACCTATGAACACAAAACAACAAGGAAATGACACAGCATGACATTTGCTATAAAAATATGCAATGTACTTTAAAAAAAAAAAGATATAAAACCATTGCTATAAATTCTGATCTGTAATTAAAACCAAAACCAGTATACAATGCTGCAATCCCCAACGATGTCTGAAACTTCTAATCAAAAGTTGCCTCCTATGCCAATGAAAAATGGCATGTAAGTATATAATACTTACTATATGCCTTAGCAACTGTTGCCCGTCAGTTCCTTTCCCTGTTTTCCACTCACATGAGTTCTGGAAAAAAGTACCTCCCAGGCTGGAATCGGGTTGAATCTAAAGTAAATACTGCAGGTAAAGCACGTAGCACTTTCTAGCTCCAAATATTAACGGCTTCAAAAATACTATCTAATAATACAATTTTTGAGTATTTTGGACTGAGATCCATAAGACTTGCTCTTAAGATTAGCACGATGTCAAACTTTCCTCTGAAGCCCTGTCACACAGGTGCCAGCTCAGGCACACTCCTAACCATGGCTTTAGGGAGGGAGCAGTTTCAAAAAACTACAGCCTTCAAAAGAACCATATACTACTGACTGTGTTTCATAGGATGCAAAGGCACACATTTTGCCATTTCCTGAGAAGCAGACAGAAAGCCTGCACATGTAAACTCATGGGTTTGGGACTTCAGGGAGGAGGGAATTAACAGCATACAGTTTCCCAAAAGGAGCAGTATCTGTGGCTGGTTGACCTTGGTAGGCTGTCAGCCACTCACCCAGCAGTTCTCTCACTCCGCCTTCTTAACAGGGCTGGTAGAGAAAGTAAAACATAAAAGCTTGTGAGTCAAGATAAAACCAGAGAGATCACTTAGCATCACATTTAGCTTATTGGCAATTAAAACAGACCCGGACAGTGCGGAACAAAAAGCAAGACCTAAAGCAGCTTCCCCTTTTTTTCCCCCCAAGGCTCAACTTCACTCCTTCATTCTCAACTGCTTTATCTCCTCCTTCCTACCTCACAGGTGACACAGTGAGGAACAAGGAATGGGGTTGTGATCAGTCCATAACACTTGCACTCTGCCACTCCTTCCTCCTCGTGCTTTGCCCCTGCTCCAGCTTGGGGTTCCTCCCATGACTTGCAGATATTAAAGACCTGCTCCAGTGTGGGTCTCCTCCACAGGCTACAGTTCTTTCCAGGAGAATCTGCTCTGCTGTGGGCTGGCCCATGGGCTGCAGATAATTCTGGGCATATCCACAAATTCCATCAGAGTAATCTCCACAGGCTGCAGGGGAGTATTTGCTCCTGCACCTGGAGCAGATCCTTCCTCTCCTTCTTCTCTGACCTTTAGTGTTTGCAGGGGTGTTTCTCTCACCTCCTTGCTGCTGTGCAGCATATTACCTTTACCTTAAATATATTTTCCCAGAGGCACCACTTGCTTTGCTGATTGACACAGCTGTGTTGCAGATCCCCTGACCTTGTCTCACAGAGGCCACTCCTGCAGACTCCTCGCGACTATAACTTTGCCACTTAAAACCAAAACAATATAATGGGGAACTAATCTGGAAAAACAAACAACCAAAAACATCACCCCACAAAAAAACCCACAACCCAAACCCTCCCAACTACCCACACCCTACAAAAGCACGCACCCCTCACGCTTAAATCCAAGAGGAAAAAATTTTCACTAACGCTAGAGATGCTGGATTGTGCCTCAGGCCTACAAGTAGGTCTACTTAGTCCATTCAAGTCCAAAATCACCAACTCCACTGCTAGACCAAGGAAAATAAATGTCCTTAAAGATGCCTAATAGACTATTCTGCTGCATCCAAATACGACAAAGTGCAAGAAAAAGCCACACTTTTTCCCTACACTGAAAACATACTGCCATGCTACTTAAGATTTACTGCACAGATAAGTCAGGAAGCATCTTTTGCAATTTCTTAGAGAAGATTTTTCTTATACAAGTAGCATAATTTATGTGCATTTGAACTAGAATGAGAGTCTGTCATTAAGTTTTAAGCATTTGTATATGCAGACATGCACGTGCCTCTGGCAGCAATTAATGAATAGCAGCAAATCAGTCTACATTTCATGACAATGACTTCTGGACTTAACTGTTCAGCATTCGGATGAGCTTCTAAAACATCAGAGTTACTTTTCTTCCATGCCAAGCCATAAGTCAAGTCATGTTCTAGCAACAGAAATAGGAGCATCATCAGCTCAATTCTGGGCACATCTTTCACACATTATATTATTTGAATTAGTAAAGGTTCCAGAAGGTTATTAAAAAGCAGAACATTGCCATCTATGCTTATTAAAATGCTTAATAACTTTTATGATAAGACTATTTTTGGTTATTGTACTGGCAAACTTCTCTCCCCAAATTCAATCTGTGATTTCCCATGTCAAGAATCAGCTTCAAATTGGTTGCCTGTTCATTTCTAGAGTAAGATAAGGAAAGGGAAAAAAAAATACAGGCTAGTCTCCCTTTTGTCCTCACAGAACACAATTTGCTTTGGTTTTACTTAGTATGCCTAGAAATTGTATCCTTTGAAACAGTGATTTGAGATTCAAGAGAGATCTGTCTCTGTCAAAGAAGCTATCCTTTACGGTACCCAACAGATGAGGCCTCTGATAATGGCCGTTTCACAAATTCCTAGGATATAAGCTGACTAGGAAGTGCTTCATCATTTGGTGTAATCTATTGTAAAACACTGCCTTTTAATCACTCAGTGGTCTCTGCACTGAGCCCAGTAAATTGTGACATTTTCAGACAGCACCCACTATATCTCGCCACTCTTAGGTTTCAGAAGCCAATCATCCTGTGATCACTTGAATTTGTGATTCAATTTCCAAGTTTTTCTCTAATTGTGACCTCCCTAATTTAAGAAGTACCTGATCAAATCTGCTTTTGAAACTGCTTTGACGTTAACCAAGTCACCAGTCCTATTCATAACCTGATATCTGTCAGATCTTCTGGTTCCTTCCCTGATTTTTGCACATCTTGAAAATTTCTTTAAACATGGAAACCAGAATGAGATGCAGTTTTCTAGGACACACCTACAGATAGAAAAATCACCAACCTATTGAAATGGTTCAGCCATTCCACAGCATTTCAAGAGGAATTCCCATTTATTTACTGCAAGACTAAATCATTTCAATAACAACCCATTAATTGTGTCTCATGCTCCAAGTTTCTCAAAAAATACAGCTTTGTATTTCAACAGCCTAAGTGGACCTAGCAGGTTGGTTGATTTGCTGGTCCAACTGAGATTGCTTCATTCCATCCACCTGCACCTCACCTATACATTAAATGAAAAAAACACAAGACAAACACAAAAAACCACCACACCATATGAACCTCAGTACCAACCCACGGCGTCTAGTACAGCAACATTCATTCTCTAAATTTCCAGAGCCCAACTGATAGATTTGATTTCAGCAAAACTCTCCTACTTCTCTCTTCACAGCTGCAAAGTTGATCAAAAGATTTTCTGAAACTGTTTTGTAAAATGCCGGAGGGTCCCATGAAAACAGGGTGCTTGGAAGAACACAAAGTAGAACAGAGTAGTTTGAAACTTAGACCATTTTACTAAAAATAATTTCTGCAAGACATACAGCACAACAATAATGTATGAGGGCACAACAAAGAGGTCACCAGGAGTTTGCTTTCACCTACATGAAACTTCTTGTTCCTTTTACCACCCGGAAGAATGCAGCCGTGTGACAGCGAAGCCTTTATGTCACACTGTCTCCTTTTGTTTGCATACATACAGAAATCTATCACATGCTCCTGAATGGTGCTTTGAAAGCAAACAGAGCTTTAAAAGCATACCATATGTGCACATTCATCACTATATTAAAATCAGCAACTATATCTCGTTGAAAAAAACCTTTCAAATAGAAAATACAATCTGTCAAGCAGTACTATCATTTCCATCCAACTGTTGGTTCATACAATATAAAAATATTCTAGGAGCCAATGATAAAACTTACTGTTAACAGGTAAGTGTCTCAAGCTCCACACTAATCCCTAATTCTTTACAACCCAGTGCTGTTTTCAGGCAACTAAAGAAGCAATGTTCATAATATCAGACAGAACAGGTAAAAAAAAGAAGCAATTCCACACTGTTAGTGCTTGTTCCTTCCAGAGAATGAGTGGCCTCAACTCCTAGCAAAGCCAATGGCAAATAAGGGCAGTCAGCAGTTCCTGCAAGGCTTCCATTGCACGTCAGGGTCAGACCCTGTGTTAATAGGCCCTTCATTTTAGACACTTAGCCGCTCTTTACAAAAGAAGAGAATATAACACCACTCTTCATAATAAGTTTAGTTAAAAAAACCACCACACTAAAAACTTGCAGTAGGGGTCTGAAAATGCATGTTGACCTTTACATCAATACTTCATTTAGCTGTGAGATTTTGCTTTCATTATTCCAGTGGATTTGGTGGAATAATTCCAGATTTAGACCCATGTATGTTATGAGCAGAACCTGGCTAGAGACTACTTACAATTAAGCACAAGGATATTGATACCATGAAGAATAAGTAGTGTTATAGAAGGCAAACAATGGATTTTTTTCATCTCAATTGCACTAATAATAGCGATAATTTTTTTTTTTTGGTCCTTAAAAGTACAATGCCAGTAGTTATAATGAAAAAGGATTGCTCAAATTCTTATTGATTAGACTAACATATCAAGAAAGTCAGTAGGAAAATGAATTACCTTATTTTTCATTAGAAAAAGCAGATTTCCTTTCAGTCGGCACCATCTCTCCCTTGGTTCTGTATGCAAAGAAGTAAGAGATTAATAAAAACAACCTTTTGTCTTCACACATTAAGTGCTTCTTAAAAAAGATGCATTAGTTATAAAGGTCAGAAAAGGAAATCATTAACAACAACAACAAAAAAAGCCAGCTTCACTCAGCAGCTACCTACGTACAACACGTTGTTAAATGCCAAATAACTTCCCAGAAGGTTTCTTCTAACCTGCAGCCAAGAGAACTGGTGACTGTGGGCATACACTCAACAGTGCTTTCTCTGCTTTTCTCCCTATTCCTCACATGGGAACAGAAACAGCCACTTTAGGATGGAGCAGCTTTTGCTTCCATCATTTCAAGATATGAAATATAAACCCTGTTTGTTAAAGCACAGAAACATTTTATACTCCACTTAATTAGAACATGCTGATCTGAGTTTACAACTTTAAGAAAATAAAAAATGAGCAAATGAGACCTAAGTATTTACAGCCACTTTGCTATTACAATTTTACTACACTTTTAAGAAGTGCTTAACCAACAGGAATAACAACATATCAACATATTTGTGTTTATACACACACGCATACACATAATCAAACTTTTAAGAACACAGACTGTTTCAGACCTCAGTGTCGTGAGTAGTTCAAAAATTTTTTTAAAAGGTATTCTTCCTAAACCAGCCTTTTTTAAAATTGCATCTTTTTTTTTTTTTTTAAAAAAGCACTTGTATATAGATCTGCAGGTACAGATAGATACCTATTATAGACATGTATATATAGAGATGTCACAGACAAAAGTGGTTTCTTTAGTCCAACCCTACACCACTTCTTAACAGAGGAAGCAAGATTTTTACACCAGGTGTATTTATTATTTTTTTTTTTATTTTTTGAGAAGGCACATGAAACCCCATGTCTACAGACAGCCGCTAGCCTCAAACTGCTAGGGTGCTGGGAGAACAGCTATACCCTAAGGTCACGTTAATCCACAGTTGCCTCTGTGGAACTCCTGTATTTACCTCAAAGCTGGCCACCACTAGGGATGTAATATTGACCCAGGAGATGTTTTGTAACAGCAAAAAAAATAAAATTCTCTTTTCCTCTTGATAATTTCGATTCAGGTGTTTGAAACATTTGGAAATCAGAATAGCTACAAGAAAGTAGGTTTACACTCACAGACACTGGATTTAACAATAACTGTTTTCTGTTATAACCTGGAGGTTCTTTTTATAAAAGGAATTGAAATTCCTGGATGTTTCCAGATCTACTCAAGTGAAAAAAACAATACAGAAAATAACATAATATAGATTGATGCATATTG
Organism: Nycticryphes semicollaris; assembly: GCA_013400055.1. Classification (NCBI taxonomy): domain Eukaryota; kingdom Metazoa; phylum Chordata; class Aves; order Charadriiformes; family Rostratulidae; genus Nycticryphes; species Nycticryphes semicollaris. The sequence continues at coordinate 460,970 of VXBJ01000966.1, forward strand.
ACCAACTCAAAATTTAAACACAGTTATCAAATCCGAGCATGTTGTTTACAGTACAAGTACAGGACTCTACTAAGACTAAATTCCCTCCTCCAGAACCCTATGGGCATCAGAAGGAAGGAATCCTACCACATACACATTGCAGATTTTTCTAATAAAATACATTTTTATACAGAATTGGGAAAGTCACTACCCCGTAAGTGTGAAAAATAAGCAAGTCCAAAGATTAGTCAGACTAATGATGACAAGTCTATCAGTGGGTAGTACATACACTGACCAAAGTGTCTCAAAAGAAATGACCCTTCTCTCAAGCAGTCATAATCAGATTGCTGGGAGCCAGGAGTTACTGGGCAACAGAAACATCCTACACATACTTAGTTGCTTCACACTTTCCTAGAATCTACCACCACTAACCATGGCACAGATAGCCCACAATACTGGGCTAAATGAATATTCAGTCTGTCTCTGATCAACGTAAGGTTTTTAGCAGCAATAGTAGCACTCAACATATTCATAAGAGAAGAAAAATTCAAAGCATTCTCATAAATATCAGATATTCACTGGACAGAGCTTGATACATTGCCTTCAACAATTACACAGAGAAAAAAATCCTGTTGAGGAACCCCAAAGAACCCAGAAGTGGATGCTCACTGGTAAACTGTCCAGGAAGCTTGCTGCTTCCTCCATCGGAAACTAGTAATTTATCATTAGAAAATGTATAAAATATTCTGAAAATATGCCACAATTTTCTCAGCCCCTTCTCATAATTGAGCCTGTGCTGGTTTTAGATGGATTTTTTTTTCTTAATAAAAGTAAATATAATCACAATGAAAAGCAACTGGGACAAGTGAAAAGAAAACATTTTCCATTGCTGAAATTACTGTATTAGGACTGATTTTATAGCTAAACAGGAGCCATTTCCTAACAGCTACCAAGGGAACAGACATTTATTCAAGCTTACTGGAAATTGAAAGATGCTTAAAATATGATCATAAAAGCCTGAAGAAACCGGCAAAGGAGGTGGGAAATGAGCCACAAAAAGCCTACAATGATAAAAGAACACAGTATTACAGTATTTTGGGGGTGGCTGGGGAGGTCCTGAAGAACTGGATATCTAGATTTTAAACATGGCAACTGGTGACTAGCAATC
>VXBJ01000966.1:462128-472747 GCA_013400055.1 Nycticryphes semicollaris
GGGTACAAAACAATACCTACTAGCAAAAAAAAAAAAAAAAAACAAACCCACAAACAAGCTCTTTTTACAGGAAAATAATAATAATATTAATAACGTCAAGGACTGAGTACTGTTTCTCAAGTATTAAACTTGAAAATTCGAGCAAACTAAAGAGCTGGCTTTAGACTTCTTTATTTAGAAAGGACTTAGCACCGCTCAAGCATCAGTAATGAAGAAAACCGAAAACTCTGAGGTGTATGCGATTAGTGAAACTGTAAGCTGACAACTGCAGAAAACATGCACGTCAACCAGGGGGAGTTTTCAGTGCAAGTAATTTTTACCTATGAATTTTTCATCCCCGACCACTCTGCAAATCTTCAGTTTTCCTTCCTTGTCAAAATAACCTGATGGTCGCTTGGCCAGCAAAGCCAGATCTTTGGCATTGAATCTCATGGGGTTGCCAGGGAACAGGATGAAGATGAGTAAGAGATGGAGGAGGACAATGATGACGCTATTTAGTTTGTTGAAGCTGAGTAAAATACAGGCAGCAGATATGGAGGACAACTGAAATATTAAAAGCAAAACAAGAAAAAAAGAAAAGAAAACAAGACAAAGTCATAGAATTGTCTCAGTTGGAAGGTACCTTTCAGATCATTGAGTTCAACTATCAACCTAACACTGACAAAATCAGCGCTAAAACATATTGCTAAGTGCCACATCTACTCGTCTTTTAAATACCTCCATGAATGGCAATTCCTGGGCAGCCTTCCGACGTTGGATAAACCTTTCAGTGAAGAAATTTTTCCAAATATCCAATCTAAACCTCCCCTGGCATAACTTGAGGCCATTTCCTCTTGTCCTGTCACTTGTTACATGGGATAAGAGACAGACCCCCACCTCACAACAGCCTCCTTTCAGGTAGTTGTAGAGAACAATAAGGTCTCCCCTCAGCCTCCTTCTCTTCAGACTAAGCAACGCTAGTTCCCTCAGCTGCTCCTCATAGGACTTGTTCTCTAGACCCTCCAGTAGCTTTGTTGCTCTTCTTTGGATGAGCTCCAGCACCTGGATATCTTTCCTGTAGTGAGGAGCCCAAAACCAGCCACAGAATTCGAAGTGCTGCTGTTGATTGTGATTTCCATTCCATTGTGCCCTCCAAATACTGTGCTTTCTTGGATAGTATGGGAGCAGCGTAAGTAAGACAGGGAAACAAAACAAGGTTACATATAGGCGATAAATTCTCCCCACACACTTTTTCATAAAGAAAAACATAGTTTTGCTTCACAGTGTCTCTATACACTCATGCAGAAGCTGTAATTTTATGCAGTATTTCCAGTTTGTCAGTAGTGCTAAAAATGTATTTTGGCTATAGACATATAAATAACTAGAAATCTCAAATATACATTCATGGGGCAAGGGGGGAGATTGTTTTGTACTTCCATCTACTTCACAGGAACAGTAACTCTAATAAAGTACAAAGTGTTAACTATAAAAGATCACCACATACTCAAGTACACATGCTTTGCTATACTGACACTGTTCAGGACACCAACTGCTTCCCTTTTGTTCATGGTATATTCTAACAGTTCTCATTATTTTGGAGCATTTTCTTCTGTTTTTTTCAGAAAACAAGTTGTCTCTTAAAAAAACAAAAACAAAAAAAAACAACCAAAACCCAAACCAAAAAAAAAAAAAAACGAAAACCAGTTCTAATAAATGAAAACTACATCTAATAAACTTAGGAGGGAAAAAAAATATACTTGACACATATAAGAAATCTTTGTTTCTCCCAGGGCCCCTCCTCTGCTTATGTGAAATTATTTTACTATTAGGTTTCAGTAGCTGTAATTTTCACTAGTGGAAGTTTGGAAACAAATATTTTTGGCTGAATTGCTGTTAACACAGCAGCATTTCACACCGCTGCAAGGCTGAAAAAAATAAGGCCAGAAACATAATTAAGTAGATCTTCCTTTTCATTCCCAAAATATTGTACGCTCTTTATATCCAACCCTTCTGTAAAGGCCTTTCTCAAAAGAGAATTATTGCCATCACCCTTACACAGTCAGGTACCAGAAGTTTGTCAGATAGCCTTTAATACTCCCATATCTTTTAAACAAAAAAAAACCCACACCCACAAAAACAAACAAAAAAAACTAACAACAAAACCACTAGCACACAATCCTCAGCACGTGGGATTCAGAAGCCAGTTTCTGTCTTTAAATCTGAAGCCTTTGTTCTTTGAAGCACAGCGCTCACATCTTTATCTCATGCAGAACTAAGTCTCAGCAATTCCTGACCAAGTTCCTTTCAACTCTTGAGTTGAAGGACAAGTTACATCTTCTGCACTGTATCTGGCTGCGTGGGCCATTTCATTCCTGCTTTCCCCTTTATGTTCACCTTCTTTACTCAAGTTTATCCCTCGAATCAATGACTGTTGCTGTGTCCTTTAATTTCCAATCACCAAAACACAGCCAGTTCCAATAGCACTACAACAGTGCAAGCAGACCAAGCTTAACTATTACTTTGCATATATGAAATATGGCCAAGTCATAAATACAATATTCAGAAGATAAGTCTCCGAGGAATATTTTCCTCCTCAGAAGGTTCTAGAATTCTATGGAGAACTGCCATAAAGCCAAAAGCTTTTTTAAGTTTCCTTGTTGTTATCAAATACTCTTGCAACCAACAAAAAGAATACTCACAGGCAGTTCCAACACCTACCTAAGCAGTAGAAGGTTGCTGCTTCAACTTTTCCATTCATTCCCACACATATACCTTCTTTCTTGTTTTCCCTTCAGTATCAGCAGCCATACTACTTCTTTTAAGCCCATCCTCATGCCTTTGACTCCATTTCATAATCTTGCTGAAATAACCTTATAACCTTATTGTCACCACAGAACCTGACCCGCAAGTCGCAACATAGAAGGATGCCGCTGTGCCCAAAATGAGCTACTGACTCCAGTGGAGGCTCCATGCAGGTGCAGCTGGCTGCCTAAATTGATAGGCTACAACTCTGGAAAGATGATTCATACAGCACTTACAAAAAGGATATTTATCATACACTGTAATCTAATACAACAAGCATATTCAACTTCGAAGACCAAATCCATTGTGGGGGACAGGGGAAGATGCTGTCAGGATACAGAAAACCCAGCCACGATGACCCTTGCAAAATGCTTACTAGGGCATACAGGGACACTGGGACTGGCAATTCCTCCTAGCCTCTGTATGCTTAGTGGAATTAATAGTTGGGTTTGACCGCCACAGACTGTATTTTTAAACAAAGCACACAATGCTTACAACAGACTTATTTGTTGTTTAAAGAAAAAAAAACAAATAAACAAGACCATAAGCTTGGCAAGGTAAATAATTTTTGTGATCTCCAACTGAGCTCTGGTTTTGCTATCAGCTGGTCCAGTTTTTGTTATCTGCAACTGGGCACTGTTTTGTTATCAGATGGTCTCAGGCTGACACCTTGCACACCTTTCACACAGATCATTGATAGTCTTCTTACTTCAGAGCACACAGTGCTAGAAATGCAACTGCAACCTACTTAGTTATTGGTTTGTGAACTAATCAGTTCCAGTCCATTTTATAAAGCCCTTATAAATCAACCCTAAACAGCATCTTCAGCTACATACTGTTATTTTAGATTGAAACACTCTTTTTGCGTAGCATAGAGGAAGTCAGATCCTATCAGTCTAGTCCCAGATGAAAGAGTCATTGAAAACTACCGATAATGGAATAAAACCTATGCTATCAAAGCAATGAAGCTTACCAGCTAAATTCTAATTATGCTTAAATGCAGCAATTACTGTAATGCATGGATATCTGTACTCCACATAGAACTGCAAAAGACCAGGGGATAAGACATGTTGTAAACTACAATTAAAGAAAGCTTTTGCTTTCCAGTAAAGGAAAAAACAGAGCCAGGAGAGATAACGTTTTGGACTTCTGGAAAGGCTATTAAAAGGAAAAAAATTCCAGGAGATGTATATATTGATTTTGTCATTTTTGTCCCTAAGGGAGATGGTATATCTCTTGCACTCGTCCATCAGTAAAGCAGTAACAGTCTAGAAACTCCTTTTATCACATCTATGCATCACTTGCTCTGCATATGAGCCATAACATGTAAATCATGTGGGACAGTAACAGTGGTACACAGCAGTTAAAACCCTTGAGACAGCATGCTTCAGTACCCATAACACAGTACCAGTCTTAAAATGTAAGGGAGCAGGGCCAGCAGAGTTCCACAGTTAAAATAATCAAGGTGCCTGTTCCCTGGAAGTTTGCCAGAAAAGCTAAACTTATCTGACAACGTCTGAATATTTTTCAGACCTAAAATGCATAAGAGATCGTGAGATTCAGACTTGGATTTAACTTAGGAACTCGATGCCCATCCAAAGGTGATCACAGCCAGTGTTGACCCAACAATAAAATAAAAAGTGAAAAAAAAAAAAAAACCAACAACCCTAATAGAAGCGTCTATCTTCAGCTGCAACCCCGAGTCTCCTTGAAGGAGCAGAAAGACTTTTTAGTTCAATAATCCACTTCTCTTCTGGCTCCATTTCAGAATAAAGCTGCCAGTCAGGAAAACTACTTACTCATATAGTGCCTTTAAATGTTTCTCCCAGCTAATCTCTTTCCTAGCATGAACTCAGATAGGAAAGATACTATCTCCACTTATTTAATACCAGTGGTTCAAGAGACAGGTATTATTTAATACCTGTGGTTAGGGAGAGGCATACTGAATCTGAAGTCCCTCTCAACATCTTTCCTCACACCATCACCACAACCATAATTTATAAGGAAACCAGACCAGTCAATTTCTTTGCTAGCGGCTAGGAGAGAATGAGGTGGAGAACTCTACATCCTTGGAAGCAGTAATTTTAGAACAGATGACAGTTCTGACATCTCACGGACCACAAGATTTGTCTGTTGGATGTCCCCTGTCCCCCTGCATATGCAAGTATAGTTTTCATGATCACTTTCTATGGACATGATCAAAGCTGTGTGATTCACATGACACAGTAAAAGAGGCGAGAAATATTGTAACTATTAAGAACCAGCCATTAAGTTGCATATTTTTATTATCACCATGAGATAAATGTACATTTTTGATCATTTGAAGAGATGTAAACCCACCTCTTGCTCTAACAGATAAATGTTCGAAGTCGATCAAAACTCGTAGTGTCCCTTAAATTACAAGAGAGTTTTATCATGCAAGACCTGCACAAAATCAACTTCAGCAGGTACAATTAGCATGAAAAAAGCTACACATTTAAACAATTTCCAACTGATCTTCGATTCTTGCATCCTGCAGGATGTCTACTAACAGTTATTTTAATAGCTTCAGATAACTACCAAGCTGTAGCTGTTCAAAGCAGTAAGTGCAAGAGAACACTGGTGCCAATACGAAAGAGTAACCACCTTCATGGCTGTGTACAGCGGAGCAACACTTTCTGCCCAATGTTTTAGGTTCCAAGTTCTCTTACGAATCTTAAGTGCAGTTCAACGCAAAAGAAACTGACACATAATACCTCACAACTTTCATTAGTATTGCATTTAATTCTAGATATTTTGCTAAAGTGTTACAACACAAGTTTTTTAATGATGCAATCTCCAAAACCTCTAAAACAAAGTCAGTAAAACTGGCTGTCCAGTTTCACTAGTTGAGCAATTTTATAAGGAAGCACAGCAGAACTGACGTCTGCAAGTCCTCAGAGACCCCGCCAAATACATTCTAAATTTTCCTTCTCTTCCTTCGAAAAGGTATAATATGTCTAGTTCACATCATGTTGTATTAAGAACTTTAATCTTTGGAACACACACAGAGCTGGTAACAGCCTTCAAAAGGAAAGTTGCAAAATTAGTCCACAATTTTGTCTTCAAGAATTATATTCTTTTTAAGCAAATACTTATTGTCAGTTCCATATACTGCCTCTTTATTTAATCCAGAAAATAATTGTTAGGCCATAAAATGTTAATAAGACACTTTATTTCCCCCCCAATTAAAAATTTCCATTCCACTACTGATCCCTGCACAAACCAACCACTAGGTTTTCCATCTTGAATTGAGGAAATAAGAGTACAATGCAGAGTCAGCAGAAAGAATTAATAAATGACAGGGGTTTCAAATATGCAGATATAATGATATATCTAAATGAACTGTTTGAAAATGTAAACTGCATTTAAGTTTTACCTTGAATATCATTAACATGTGATCAGCTAATTCAGAAACAAAACTGTCGTGGCTTACATAAATTCAGAGATTGTGTTCCAGAGAAAGTTTCAGGGGATCTGCAAATAGCAACCTTAATACAAAGGCAGAAAACAATATGGGAACATTTGTCTTAAAGCAGAATCTTCATGTTAGGTTTGGGTTTTTTTTTTTTCCCCCCTCACTGAGGTAAAATAGGCAAGATCTATACACCAAGTATCACTAAATCTAGATTATTTATAGAATGTCTCTATGGGCAATATGAAGTTATTTCTTTCTAGAAATAGCTAGAGATGCCTTTCAGCTGGCTGCATGCAGTCAAGCTAGCTGATTGTATCCACAGAAAATTTTGGTTTATTCCTAACTTTTTGATCTCTTCATTCTGTCTCCTGGCTGTCTTATTTCCACCTAGACAATCAAAGCTAGGCTGATCATGTATTGTTTGTAACTCTCACTTATACTTTGGTAGGCTGCCAGAATTATTGTAGTCCATTTGAACGATTAACATCTTAAACTGCTTCAAATGTTGCTTCCTACCATTTATCAGCCAAAAAAAAAAAAGTTTAGAATAAAAAAAAAAAGACAGGCCAAACATTTAGCAAGTTAGTCAGTTATGTCACTTCCTAAGACACCCTTTACTGAGCTTTCCCAGCATAAAACCATAATATAGAAAAACAGTTTTGATTGTGTGTGTGTAGAGAGAAGGTAACAGAAACACTACATAGTTACCTGTTTTTCCAAATAGTACCAGTGGTCATTTCAGTTGTATTTTATGTTGAAAAACACACGTACCATATTGTAATAACTTTTATGCCTTTATCCTCCCAAATTTCTCAGATCCATCACCCTTACTTCACAGTGCCCCCCCCAAAAAGAAAAAAATAAAAATAAAAAAAAAAATCACCACACAGGAGCTGCAGCCAACAGGACTCTACCTAACCAGAGCCAGCCTTCTTCCCAGGGAGGCATAACCTTGCAATGGCATAATGCAGTACCACATAAACCAACCAACATTTTTGTATGTAACACCACTGTCTGTAAATCCCTTTTAAAGTCTTAAAACTCACAGGACTTGAAAAGCAAAGTATCTATTGGAAACAGCTGCAACAGGTGAGCCATTCTATGTGGAGACAGATAATGAAAAATAAAATGCTGGCTTAGATTTAATGTATTTCCTTCAGCTGAAAAAAAGCCACAACACAGAACAGCTTTGCCCTCCGTTCAGCTGACAGACTCCCCAGTCAAGCAAATTCCTAAATGATTCATGCAGTTGTCCAGAGTTCAGATGTGACCCTTCTAGAAAAAAAAAAAATTCTTGCATGTTGCTTCCCGTAAAAAGGCTAATACAAAGAAACACTCAATGCAAACAGGTATAACCTGGCACACCCACTAAAGGATGTCCTCCTAGCTACCCATACTGATCCAACTGAAAAACAGCTGTGTGATGAGTCATTTATCAGCGCTGGCCTTTGCCCCATGTGGTTCCCAGCCTAACGAACCGTACCACACAAGGCATAGGACTGAACAAGAATTAGCCTGCTGCTGTCACCTGCTGCTGTCACTTGCTACTGGAAGCGTTCAAAGCGCACCTTCCCTCAGGCTGTGCTACAGCCGCCACCAACCTGGCATGGGCGCAGGCTCCTAAGGAAGGGGAGCCCTTCTTCCCCAGGGCAGCACTAGCACCCATGTAGTCACACAGTCAGCATAAAGCACTTACCTTGATGAAAACCAACCTAATCAAGCCATTCCCTGATCAGACAGCCTAGCTGGCAGCAGAAACATCAGTGCCAGCCTGACAGAGGACAAAACATGCACCCACAGGTAATCTGTCTGCAGACAATCCCAGATGTGTCAGGTTCAGATGATGGTATAACTGCAGCCTTAGGACAAAATTCACATATAAAGGACTTTAAACATAGTCCTTACTCAAGAAGATTCCTAGCAAATCCAAATTAATCCGTGAGCTTTTATCAAATCTCCAGCTATACTTTCAAGCAACACTGTCTGAAATTCCTCTTTCTTCCACGCCTGCTCTGGAGACTGCCTGCCCAGCCACTGCTGCAGAGCACAACTGCGTGGGCTGTAACTTTCTCTTGGGCCAGCAAGAACACTAGATTACAGAAATTACCCACTTTACAACCAAGGCTTAGAAACAAATAGCAGAAGATTAGGTCGGTCTTCCAAAACCCTGTTGAAAGGTGGTTGCATCAATTGATGTTTCAAGGACATCAGGTGCACACAAACGACTCTGATAATTTGAGTTCAGGCACTATTATGACACTGTTGTTTCAGAGCAGGTGGTCTCCAGGTAAATATTACCATCCCAGTCATTACTTAGTTACAAATTTATTTACACAGCTAATTCCTTTTTTCTTAGCAGGTTACAAAAGGTTTGTGTGTTTACATTCCTGGAGACTATTTCAAACAAAACAAAACCAAACCCCAAAGCAAACCCGAATATACTATAGCTCGTCTCATCATATTGCACTGTATTAAAAGTGGCAGCATGCTCCATTCTGCAAGATACAGTATTTGAGTGCCAATAACTGCAACTTCTGCCTACAGAAGACTTATTACCTCTCTCTTCCACTATCTATAAAGATGCAAAATGTAGAAGCAATCAAACTACAGGACTGCCATGACATCAATTTTACTGGTCTTTTTTACTATAACAGACAAATTACTGTGCTTGTACTCTGTAAGATACAGGGGTTTTTTTTTTTGTTAAAATCTTTAAAGGTTTGCAATCTCCAAACATTTGTGAGTTTCTTAACCTTTTTTGCTTTGCATCATATCCTAGAACCAAACAACTTTGACAGTCTTGGCATCTATATTGACAGCAACGGGAAAAAACCAAACCAAAACAAAAACTAAAAAAACATTACCACACTGCTAAGAAAAACATAGCAATGAGAGTTTATCTCTACTTCTCTCCTCCTCCAAAATTCATGGTATCTGGGGTTTATCTAAGCTATAAATATTAAAAAGATTTTAACAGAGATTTTGAGAAACTTGTGTGGGGTTCATTTGAGTCATGAAAAGATTTTAGCTAGAAGACAACTGAGTCAAGTCCCCCACAAACTAATACAACATAGTGTTTTAAGATTAGAGGTACGAAGTACTTGGAACAAAATTCCTTTGCTGAGTTTCAGACAGCTCTGGAGTTCACCATCATTTTTCTTTTGGTATTAACAGGAAGGAACCCCTCTTACTTTCCTTAATAGTAGCAATTCTGCTTTGGCTGTCTTTGTCCAACACAGTTTTCAAGAAAATAACAGAAGTGGTGTTTCTTACAGCAACTTTTTAACACACCTGTGAAGACCCAGCAGAGGCTTCAATTTTACTGTTTCACAGTGAGGGAGAAAACACGAGCTCTCCTGCTCCTGCACTTTCCAAGGGACGGAGATTATTGGTTTCTTTCAACTACTTCTAAGCTGACAGAAGGAAAGCATGGAAAAGTAGTATTTGATGAAGATATTTAATTTGAAGTCAAATTTAATTAAAAGTCAAACAAAATACCAGGAAAAAAAATTATATGAAGTACATTCCCTACTTAAATATACTGCTCCTGAAAGTGCACAAATATCAGGTTACCTACATTTCTAACATTTCTAATTAAAAATCTATTGTCACTGTTGAGAACATAATTGCTGAACAAATAGATCTGGAAAATGGTGACATAGCGTTATTATCTTAGGGAAGAGCAAGAAATCATTTTAACCGTGTCTCAATACTAATGATTTGATTTCCATATGCAATTCCAGCCTCAGTTCAGCAGAAGCTATTATGTCATCTGGGGGCAAAACAAAGTTTAGGGGGGAAGAAATGCAACAAAATGCAGAATATGAAAATCAGTAAGGATGTCACTGCTTTATGCTAATTTTGCAGCTACAAAAATAACATGTCATTTCTTGACCTTTTCCTTTTAAGATCAACAAAATATCCTCAATTAGCAGATAGGAATATAGTTTATGTATTTTAAAGAATGAATAAGACATCAAGAAGACTGACAAGCTTCAGTTTTAAGCCAAGTTCAAATCTCCCTAAATTCATCCAAAGTGACAAAAGATTAGAAGAAAGACGTGATACTTTAGAACCACAACTTGAATCCAAGACCAAAGGACAGTACAGAAGATGATCAAACTCACATACATATCTATTTCAATTAAGATTAGGACTACTCATTCTGCATATTTGCAAGTACAAAAGCTCTCTTCCTTGGCTTATTCCTCAGTGACCTGTGTGACCGCAGAATTCCTCGCTATTATGACCTTCAAGGAAGCTTAGCTTCTATAAGACTCTCTAGGCAAGAATAAATGGGGAAACCAGTCTGAAACAGAGAAACGGAACTTAGAAGGGGACCAAGAAACCCAAAGTATATAAAAAAAAAATATCTGACTCTAAAAAGGCAAAAAAAAAAAAA